>QEPC01005805.1:4314569-4374085 GCA_003113815.1 Sphenodon punctatus
CCCCCCCTCTGGGGGTATTTACACATTCCCTCAGGGGAGCAGCGACCTCTCAGGCCTTCAGAAATGCTGCTTCCTATGGAGAAATCTGCCGTGCCGCAGCCTGGTCTTCAGTGCATTCTTTTACAAGGCACTACAAGATTCCACTGCAAGATTCAGCTGATGCGGCTTTTGGGAGATGGGTCTTGCAGGCGGTACTATAAAGGAACAGTTTTACCTTTTCTGCCTTACTCGTCTCCTATCATACCACCCTCCTTTCCCCCCAAAAAAAACGTAGGACGGGGCACTGCTTTGGTACGTCCCTACTGTCTGACTGGACGTCCAAGAGGATCCCCCAGGAGAAAGGAAAATTGGGCTTTTACCTTTGAATTTTCCTTCTGCGGGGGATCCTCCTGGACGGTCAGTCCCACCCGGAGTGAGGTCTAACTCTGTGGTGTTGGCCCCGGGACTAGGTATTGGGTCCAGACTATGCCAAAATCCCCTTCAAGGGGAAGGGCCTGGGGTTAGATGGTTGGTCCCATTGGACCTTGGGAATAGATCATAGTGATAGCGTTACAAGAGGTTTTCGATACTGTTTCTATAGACCAAAGTTCAGAGTTTAGCTTTACACAACTGGAGAGCTTAGGATAGATCCATAGGAGCATGCTCCTCAAAAATTGATTGTCTGCCTCCTACTGGTAGTGAGCGGGATCTACCCTACTGTCCTGACTGGCCGTCCAGGAGGATCCCCCGCAGAAGGAAAATTCAGAGGTAAGAGCCCAATTTTCCTTTATTTACAGAACTGCGATTCTTACTCTCTAGCCTTAGGGGCTACAGGCAGCCTAGTCTTCATAGTAGGAAACCAAGGGGAAAAACCTGGAACATCTTATTTCTATGGGGGCAGGCAGTGCCCCCCTCCCCCGTTTTCCCATCCCTCTTAGCTACAGTGCTCTTGGTCATTCTCCTCCAGCAACAATCTGAGTTCCATACCCATTAATAGCAGGGGAATTAGGTCTCTTAGCAAAGGACCCACAGAATCAATAGGAAGGGATTTCTATATAATCAAGTCCATAGACCTATCCCAGCTTCATTAACTCTTGATCCCAGGAAGCTTGAAGTATCAAAGTAATAGATAAGTTAAAAATCTTGAGCTGTAGAATAAATTAAGTCATTGTTAAGGAGAGTACAAAACAGCAGATGCATGAGATAAGATTTCTAAGAATTGGTCAAGTGTGTAACAGATGTGAGAACAGGCGATACTTTGAAAAGGGCTGGGCACACACCCACCAATATACATTTAGCACTAAAAGGAAGTTGACAGGATAAAAATCAGACTTGACATTGGGCCGCTGTGGGCCCGCTTTGCAGCCGACCTCGCCTGCATGTATGTGCAGGTGTGGCCAGATGTTTGCCTGCGATTACCCCAGG
The DNA here is from genome assembly GCA_003113815.1 of Sphenodon punctatus. NCBI lineage: Eukaryota > Metazoa > Chordata > Lepidosauria > Sphenodontia > Sphenodontidae > Sphenodon > Sphenodon punctatus. The sequence goes on from QEPC01005805.1 coordinate 4,315,974, forward strand.
CTGTGTCGGCAGCTAGCCCAGGCTTTCACCCCCAGAATCTCTCAGGGTGGACCTTAACCCCTGTGACCCGATCAGGCCAAAGCATGCCACGGCAGACAGAGTCTGGATCAGGCCCGTCATGGTGGAGGGGGCAGGGGGGCAGCAGGATGCTGGGCTCAGTGCAGGGCCAGCCAGGCTCACATTCATGTATCTCCCTTCCTTCCCCAGTGGCCTGGCCACAGACATGTTTGTTGTGCGGCCCGACCTGGTCTGCTCTGGACCGTGTCCGCTGTGGCTTCCCGACCCGGGTCACCGGCACACCGCTGTTACTTTGGCTTCCACCCAGTGAGGTGCAATCCTCTAACCATTGAAGTTAATTGCAGAACTTTCCTTCACTTTAATGGACGATAGCATTTAAAAGCAGAAACAGGGAACCTCAGGCAACATGGCCAAATTTGGCCTCTTTCCAGTTCCTGGATTCCTACCGCCAAGCATTGAAAGGATGAGCTCAGGGTAGGGGAGCAGAGACGAGGACATGCACAAAAGGATGGGGGGCAGATCCATGGCACATAACCTTGATCTATTCTGGACCACCCCTGCCCCCAATTTCTATACAGTCCTCTGAGCTTGTACTTATTTTCAGAGCAGGAGGGGAAAAAGGTCCCTGATCTAAAGTATCAGCTGTATGGAAGAAGTTACCTGCAGGCTTGCAGCTATGCGACAAAAATGGTACAAACATACGACATAGAATGTATTGAACAAGCATGTTCCACAGGAAACTGCAGATAAAAGCAGGTAACCTTATTAGACCGACACGAGGACATTGCTCCTTCGTCAAACCTGAATTTCATTATCCAATACACACTATCAGAAAGATAAAAGTTTCTGCCCCCTAACATTTGGCTCTGAACATAACTATGGCCCTTTCCCTCCAGATCAGTGTAACAGCAATGGAAATAGGAGAGAACAGATTATAGGTTTGATTAGTGTTGAATTTTAAGGGGCCCTGGATAAATCAGCATTTTTTTCAAAGGAAAATCATCAGTTGAGATAAGAGCTATGCAATACATGCATCACTTACAGGTAAAATGCATTGCTATTTTTTAAAAAAATGAATAGATAGGTTCCCCAAACTTTATCCCATGGCACCATACTCCACAACCGTCCATGCCACGCCTACATCCCCCTGCTGAGCTGCTGCGTATCGGCTAGGGCCCCGGCAGCAGCACAGACAGGGAAGCACTGGGTCTCGGGGATCCCTTCGCTTCTAGTAGCAGCTGCTAGTGAAGCATGGGCATTTCTGGGGAAAAGGGAAGGAGGAAAACAGACTAGAGCTGGGAGGAAGAAGCGGGAGCATGGGCAGCCCTCTGGGCATTGGCAGGGAGACAGCAGCACATGAACACTTGCCTGTTTGCTCCTCACTTTTACTGAGCCTCATGCCACCCCCTGTAAATAATCCGTGCCGCCCGAGGGTGGCACACTGCTCAGTTTGGGAATCATGCGTTTAAATGCTCTTATGCAGGGACCCATATTCACTCATTTCCCCCATTGCCTTCAATGGGGAAAATGCAGTAAAAACACAGCTCCCTGATCATAGGGTGCAAAATAATGTAGGATGCCTTGTATTTTTACGAGTAAGCTTCACCCATTCTGCCCTCCCCTAACAAGAGACATTATTCCTTAATTCTAAACACGATGTACTTCAAGCTCCTGCCTTTGCAGATAAACAAACACACTGGCTTTGATCACCACCTTAGAAATAAAAACTTAGTCAAAGAAAAATCCTTGAGCTCAATTCACAGGACAAGCTAGAGGGGAAAGGAAATGGGGAGATGGCAGGAAAAGCAGTTTTGAAGACGCCTCAGAAATAAACGCACTCCCTTAAAACCCTGGGAAGAATGAATTGGCTTTTATTTTTTTAAATCATAGCACCTTTTTAGATAATCTTTGACATTATACATTAAACCAGAACTCACATGGTGATTACAAAACTTTTTTTAAAAACCCACAAGTCTTTCATTGATGACTGCATCTCGCATAAATATATTATAAAACCCCATACAAACAGCAACACAGTTGGGTTTAAAAAATAATAAATGGATCTCTCTCTCCTAGGATGGCTGCTTATTGAATTCAAGGAGACATGGTAGAGCAATAGGCATTTTGGAGTCTCATTCTCTTGTGTGGTTTTGTTGCTGGAACAAGAGTAGGCTGGGATAGCATCAAGAGTCCTGCTTTTATTTTGATTTAAAAAAAACCTAAAAACTAAGAAGCAAAAGCAAAAACCACTGCCTACCCCCCTTTCATGCACTCTCCAAACTTCCCACTGTTTTCTGTAAGTATCCGAATCCCGATCCAAAACAGGAGACTTTGCACTGGCCTTCAGTGCCCATCAGATCACCCCATGGAGTGCAGAATCAGCAGTTAAGGAGGGAAACTTCATCCACAATAGATGCAAGTTAGATGCATTCACACGCGCAGCAGCACCACACAGGAGAGAGGCAATCAGACAACATTCAAATCAGGACACGGCCTCTTCAGCACATACAATTCTATTGTTCCCCAGTACAAAATTATTGGTAGGAATGGTAGATAATCAGAAGAGATGGGCCACTAAGTGCAGATCCCAGGCACTTAGTTTCTAGTGGGATCACGGTCCTGCCCCCCAGTGGCACACTCTCTTAATATCCCATTGTATCAATAAAGTACCTGCAAGTCAAACAACATGATCTTTGCATTTCAAGAGCAGAAAGAGAGAATGAGGCTTTTATAAAAATGTAAAGTATCTAAAATATGGTTCATTTAAAAAAAAAATCAGGGTACTCCCAAGAGATAGAACCACTGGGGAGGGGGGACTGGAAGGAGATGTAGCCTACCTTCTCCAAGCCATATTTTTGGCATGGTTTTGTGAGGCTGTGCCAGCCTTGTAGAGTCCCCGATGGCCCCATCCCACACTGATGTCTGAGGCAAGTGCATGTCCAGCTCAGTTACACAAGAAGAAGAGGAAGACTGAGTTGCACAGATTCTGAAATCCCAACCGGATTTCGAGCTATGATATGGCTTTGAAATACTGTCCTCCCTTTTGTAACTCATTTAGCAGTGGCATGTGGAGGAGAGGCCTATTATGGGGGAGATCGGGAACGGAGTGGGGAGGAGCTCAGCAAGACACTGTCCCCAAAGACATTGGCATAAGACGACTTGAGGAACTGAACATAGTTTTGCATGCTGCGATTGGTGCTTTCGGACTGCTCCAGGCGATCCTTCAAGTCTTGGAGGCGACTCTCATGTCGGCGCTCTGCCTGCAAAAAAGGACAAGGTTAAAAGGAAGGTTTGTCGTCCTCCTTCCAACCCCAACTACTATAGACTGGACTTTGGCTTTCTGGGAACAGACTATCACCGCAAGCGGCACAGATTCAAAGTCTAGCACACCGCTCAACCCATTCCAATGCCACGCAGCCAGTCGGAATGGGAACTTACAACATGCCAAATTAGCAAGATTTTGAAAACAAAACAAAGAACCAACCAAACCCACACCACCACTCTTGACAACGAAACCAACGTTATCACCTGCCACAGGTCGGCCCGCTTCCACTCCTGGGGCTAAAGTAACAGGGGAAAGACGATGAGAGATAGCACGTTGAAACATTTCCCTCCAACATGGCCCCACACACATTTCGTTTAGGACTGGATTTTCCCTTGCCTGTGTACATCTAAATGAAGTGAAACCCACGGTATCTTTCTCCTGAAATACCTCCCTTATCTCTCATAGATTGTAAGTCCCTTGTGGCAGGGACCGGTCTCCAATTTAATGATTGTTCAGTGGCATGTACATTGCTGATGCTATATAAATACATATATTTGTATGAGGATGAACCGACTGAGGCTGAATCTCAACAAGATGGTGGTGATGTTAGTAGGGAAGACGGTGGGGTTGGAGTCTCCCATCATTGATGGGGTTCGCCCCCTACTGGTTTCTCAGGTCCGTAGTCTGGGAGTGCTCCTCAATTTCCAAACTCCGCCTGGATGTCCAGGTGGAGGCTGTGGTGAGGAGTGCGTTTCGCCAGCTACATCTGGTGCGGCGGCTTCAGCCGTACATGTCATCGACCTCACCACTATCATCCATGCTTTCATCACCTCAAGACTGGACTATTGTAACGTGCTCTATGTGGGGCTACCCATGGTGATGGTTCGGAGACTGCAGCTGGTGGAGAATGCGGCAGCCCATCTCCGTATGGGGATGGGTCGCCGAGAGCACATTACACCGATGCGCCATTCTCTGCACTGGCTGCCTATAGTCTTCCAGGCCCGATTAAAGGTGTTGGTGCTTACCTATAAAGCCCTGTACGGCCTGGGCCCTGCCTACCTGCGGGACCGCCTCATTTCCCGGGCTCTAGCTCAACCCCTACGGTCGGCTGAGAGCACCCTTCTTGAAGTTCCCTGGGTATCATGGGGGGGGAGACTATGAAGAAGACGTACTCGGAGGATGCACCAAGGCTGTGGAACTCCCTCCTGGCAGAGGCTTGGGTGGCCCCGGGCCTCCCCTCCTTTAGAAGAAAATGTAAAACCTGGCTGTTCCATCAGGCTTTTGGCAAGGGAGATGGGTGAGGGTGTGGGGTGGAGGGTTTAAATCTATTTTTTAAAGTATTTTTAACGTCCCACAGGTTGTGATAATGTTTTAATATGCATTTATATTTATTTAAATTGTACTTGTATTTATTTTAATTGTATTTTTATATTTGATTATTGAATTGTTAGCCGCCGCAAGCTGATTTTGCAGACGGGACAGGGTATAAAATGATTAAATAAATATAAATAAATAATAATGTATTAATATTAATACAACTAAACATGGATCTGTCCTTTTCATATCAACAGAGACGAGAATCCCTATTTTTGTCTGGACAACTCAGAGCTGGAATGGCCTAGCTATCCATGAACAGGTTCTTGGGAGTCTCCGGCAAGCCCTTCTCTTGGTCACCATTTTCCTGCCATCACATGTTTCTTAAACACTGGAACTAAACTGGGAGGACACGTCACTTCAGTCCACCCCCATCCCACTGGGTGGTGACAGGAACCACACACAATGATGATTTTCAGGGACATCCCCTTTCCAGACACTCACGTCTTCTCTGCTCCGCCGCAGCTGGGTCAGTTCAGACTTTGTCCTGCTCAGCTGCGTTTCCAAATCTAGCATCTTGGACTGGGCAGCTCGCTCTTTAGATACTGCTCGGTCCCTCGTTTGTTCCACCTACAGGACACCAAATGAAAGCATATGAAGCAAGTTGTTTGGGGAAAAAAAATCATGATTTGCCATGGTCCAAGGGTGGGCTAGATGCATCCCTGCTCTCCAAAGCCCTACACAATCACTGCAAGGAAGAGCCTTTCACTTCATTTTTTTATTTGTCTGTTGGAAGTTAAGAACCAAGTCCATTTTTGCTTTCTACAGATTAAATTAGCAATGGAAAGCAATGTTAGAAGGTTGGTGGTGAGAATAAGAAGGGGAATCCAACCAGGAAGACCTGCTCTCCATACAGTATGGACACTCCATTGTATTTATCCAGTATCTCACTAGGGCAAGGAGTTACTCGCCTGTCTTTTGGCATCATCAACAGCCATTTCCAGCTGACGTGCCAAGGAGCCGCAATCCCGAGTTTTCTCCTCCAGCCGGAGCTGGCTTTGGTGAATCGACTCTTCCCTTTTTGCTATGACCTGAAGGAATTCTATATTCTGAGCATTTGTCATCTCTAGTTTCCTGAGTTGTGACAGAAATGGAATTATTGTTTGTTAGTCACTCCCCCCACCAAAGATACCTGGTTCCGACAGCCCTCCGTCAGCTTAAGCCCAGATCAAGACCTTTGACCTGAAGGCTAACCAAGGAAGGGAGAAGGCAAACCAATGAAAGCAGGCCAGCCATGCGTCTAGCCCAGGGGTGGGGAACCTGTGGCCTGTCATTTGTTTTTGGCCTGCAGCCGCTCGCCCTCCAACCCCCATGCTCTTCCATCTGCCAGCCATAGAAAGCCACGTAGTGCTTCTGGCCGTGCCATCTACTACATAGACCTCTCCCTCCCACTCTGGGCAGGAGTTTCAAGTTTATTTAAGAAAGGGACGTAGCAAGAGCCATAGCCCAAATATCAACTGTATAAAAACTACATAAAACAAAATAGAAACAACCAATTTTGGCAATTTGCTACAACAACAAACATAATTATGCTATGTCTCCACGCAGGGAGGAGGGCCCAATTTCCTTCTCCCACACCCTCACAGTCCAATAATACGACTCTAGCAATCAAATATTTTAAAATTCAAAAAACAATCTTGAATTGCAAACGCTTTACATAGGAATTTGGCTCCCGCCTGAGAAGTTTAGTATACCTGATCCCCCAGCAGAATCTGAGCCAACTCAACACTAGATCTGCTGGGGAATTTGTTGACAAGAGTGTCCAAGAGCTCCGCCCTCACTCCGCTATATAGTTGGCAGGCAATCAGAATGAGAGTCACCGTTTCTGTTTGAAGCATGTCATAAGGGCATAATTGATCCGCAAATGGTATTCCTTTACAACGGCCCTCTAAACTTTTTAAAGGCAAAGCATTCAGCCTAGCCTTGAGGAAAATTCTCCCCAGTGCCGAGTTTATACTATTTTTCCAATAATTGGCTATCTGCCAAGGCTCAGGTATAAGGTTGGGATACAGTCCCAGCGATGGAATACCCTTAATTGCAGCCAGGTCCTCCTGGCAAGCAATATAATCTATTCTGCCATGTATTTCTGATTTAGCAGCACTATAACTTTTACCCTGCAGATAAGTCAGCAGAAAAGCCCATTTTGGCCATCCAGTCCCTCACCTTAAGTGCCCAAACAGATTCATAACCGTCTTTTGCCAATAGCGGAAAGAGACCAGTCTGGTGGAATAGCACCGCCCGCAACCATAGCGACAATGCAGATTTTAAAGCTCTCCAATTCCAGCTTAGTTTCCCCATCTCAATTCTAACAGCTGCCGCTGGTGTCCCAGCTGGCAGTTGCAGGAGCTTCCGAATAAATACATATTGCACGCTGTCCAACCTAAACGGGTGGACAACTGCCCAAATGTCAGCCCCATATAGCAATTGGGGGGCTACCTTTGCTTCGAGCACCTTAATGGCCATTGTTTCTCGGCCAGCACCCTTCCCAGAGAAATAGCTAAGGACAGCTGCCCCTGTTCCAGACGCTTGGTTCAAGGCTGCTCTAGCCTGTGCCGCTCAACTCCCTTATTTATTAAAGAGAATGCCTAAATACTTATAATGGTCCACCGGCTCAATCAGTTCCCCCCCTATCCTCCATTGGTGGCGTTTCCTGCCCTTACCAAACACCAAAATGTTTGACTTTGAATGGTTTAACTGCAAGTAGTTAGTATTACAGAACCTCTCCAGTTCTTTTAGTTGTTTAAGTAATCCCACCTTTGTCTGGGATAAGATCACAGCGTTATCCGCATACACCACCACCACCAGCATGGCATGATCCGCCAGCTTGGGAGGGAATAGGTCAGGGGCAGAGACTCTTGGAACGAAGTAATTTAGATAGAAGTTAAATAAACTAGGTGCCAACGTACATCCCTGCCTTACTTCTATGTGGGCTGGGATTTCTTTTGATAAGTTGCCGATGTTATCCATTTTAACCCTTAGGACGTTATCCGAGTGGAGAATCATAAAAAGGTATAGCAGTCTTCGGTTAATTGTAGTTTCCCCTAGTTTTTCCCAGAGCCTAGTTCTGTTGACCGAGTCAAACGCCGCCCTTAAATCTATAAAGGCGGTCTACAACTTTCAATTTTTGGACACATATTTCCGTGTCAGGTGGGTAAGAATCAGGACGTGGTCAATTGTACATCTACCACTCTGGAAGCCGACTTGCTCAAGGTATATAATCTTTTCTGTCTGTAGTCAGTTTACAAACATGTCAGCCAACAACTTAGCATACATTTTCCTAAGCAGGCTGGGCAGGATGTTCTGGTCTGCAGAGCCCTGATCCAGCCCCCCAGGGGGGATGAAGTTTCCCCACCCATGGTCTAACCTCTCGAGCTCCTCCAGCTTCAGGATCAGCTGCTTGTTCTCTTCCTGAGCTGACTGATACCTCACTCTGGTCATCTCCATCTTGTCCCCTTGGAACTCAATCTAAAAATGACAAAAGACAGAGGAGTTTATCTAAGCAGTCAATACACCCCACCAAGACCAGTCACCTGCAATGGATGATGCTCCTAGGGAGGAGGAATGTCTTCATGTCACAGTTCTGAAGAGCCCTGGAGAGGGGAAGAGATCCAACAGCCTGTGAAGCAACAGACCTACACCTCCAAATTTGGGCGGCTCCTTCAGCTAGGGTTTAAAACCCATCCTGAAAGAATTCTTCCACATCCCATACAAAGGAGCAGACAGTTGCCCTAGGAGCTGGCGAGAAGAGCAGCCACCTGGAAGCACAGTGAAGCACATGGTTAGAAGCAGCCTTGTGTGTGATCATAAGCCCTGGAAGGATGCGGACAACCAATGGCTCCCGTGCGAGGCAAAGCACACAAGCAGCAAAATTATTCAAGCCACTTTCAGGAAAGGCTGGAGAGCCCCAACATCTGCGCTCATCATGCTCAAACTATCCATAGAGCAGGGGCGGCCAGAAGATCCAGCATGATCCACCAGCATCCAGCCTCAGGGAAGCTGCACAAAGGAAGGGGGGGTGAGCAGGCCCAGAAGCAGCGTTCTGTCCTGCAGTGTAAGCTGTGGAGGGGTCCTGATCATGGGGGGTGCTTGCACTCCCCCAGCTCCCACTCCTTCTGAGCCTTGTGACATAGGACCCCTTTGCCCCACCCCTTTCCAATGTGACCACACCCCTTTCCCCAAGAATCATGATGTTCAGAAAGGGGCCCCTCATCCCCTGCCTCCCCCTCCCAAAAAAGCATAATTCTGCCAGTATCCTTGGTACTAAATGGGAGCCTGGCGGATCCCAGGTAACACAAGTCTGGCCACCCCTGCATATGGACAGCGAGTGCAGGGGCACCAGTAAAGCAATTCAAAGGCAGGTTAGGGGGGAAAAGCAAGGGCAAACCAACAAGCAGTCATGTGAGAAGCAACAGGCAGAAAACAGACAGAAATGACTTGTGAATGTTGTGGCATGCAATCTTTACCTTCACTAAAGGTAAAGTACCGATTGCTAGAGCGCCCTAGGAATGACAGGGAAGCCTAGCCACTAAGCTCCTATTTGCCTAAACAAAGACATGGCACACATCTTTTATTTTGCAGTGCAGATGTTTTAATCATTTCAAAGAGAGACAGGAACAGAGACAACGGTTGAACCTTCCTCTGGCTAGACACTCATCTTGATCCCCGGCTGGCGGATCGCGTGGGTCCCTTCTGCCAGTCCCTTACCCGCTGACGGAGATCAGTGATCATGGCAGACAGATCTAGGTTCTTTTTCTCATAACTCTGGAGCTGCTCCTGACACTCGGCCAGCTTGGTCTCTGTGAGCTTCAGAATCTCAGGCAGCTTTTCTAGTTCAGCAAGCTGGTTCTTGAATTGCTGGCGAGTCTGTTGGTGCAAGGGAAGAGCAAAGGGTTGCTGATCATTAGTCATACAGTATAAGCCTTGACTATACTGGGAGACCTGCTCCTGAAATCTCACCCTGTCCGGGGATCCCACCATCCTTAGATTCTTATTAGAACTAGGGGACACTCCATGAAATTTACTGGCAGCAGATTTAAAAGAAAGTTATTTTTTTCACTCAACGTGCAATTAACTTGTGGAACTTGTTGCCAGAAGGTGCAGTCAAGACCAGTCACATAGCTGGGTTTTTAAAAAAGATTGAATAAGTTCCTGGAGGATAGGTCCATTAATGACTATTAGTCACGGAGATTACAGCAACGTAACCTCTGACTGTCAGGAGCTGGGAGTGAACAGCAGGGAAAGGATCGTTCCATTACGACCAAAGCAACTGAGAGTGACCACTGTGGGAGACAGGATGCTGGGTGTGACCGACCATTGGTCCGACCCAGCGCGGCACTTCTATTCATTAAGCCTTAAGTCGGCAGGTGATTGGGCCTCTGCTGTGGCAGGCCATTTGGTGAAGAACTTGCCCCTTCTGGACATTTGTCCCAGGTCCTCTTGCCTTACCTTCAAAAATCACCTCAAGACTTTTAAAAAATAAATAATAATAAATCTCCAGGTGCTTTTAGAGAATCCACTGCTGGTTCCCTTTTACAGTAGTTCCCCCCCTCCCCCTTTCAACCGTTTAAACTGGATCTTACATTAATTTTAAGCTGTTTTATGGCGTTTTATTTGTATTTTATCACACTAATACTGTGAAGCACTCAGAGTGCCATCCGACCAGGAGGGGTGATGGATAAATAAAACGGATTATTGTTAGAATAGAGTGCCAGTGATGTGCTTGCTAGGCACGGGACAGTCCTCATTAGAAATGGGTCTTTTCCTCAAGGGGGCTTGCAACCTAGGATGGACATGGGAGTAGAGAAAGGGGAGGGGAACACAGGGAGAAACAAGAAGTGGCAGGTGCAGATGCTTAGCTTAGTAACAAGGAGAAGATGGGGGATCCTGGAGAAGACAACAGTATAAAGCTGGGTGAAGAACCTCTGACCTGTACCCCCCTTTCCATCTTTTCCTGGTCTCCTCTTTAATGCAGCCCACCTCACACTTTACTGCCTGACCCACAGAGCAGTGCAGGTAATCTCCGAGGTGGTCACAGGGCACAGCACTCCTACCAGGCCCTGCCCACGTACAGCGCTACTACATAGAGTGGTCCTGGCACACCCCTTCCCTGCCCCAAAGTGTTCCAGAGCATGCCCCCTGCTGTGCTTCCCCCTAGACAGATCCCAGTGGGCAGGGGCCCAAGTGCTCCCAAAGCATTCCCCCCTCACAGTGCTCGGGCCTGTGAAGCTTAGTTGTATGTAGTCCGCAGTGCGGAAGAGGCTCCCCCATCCCTGGTATAGACAGAGACATAAATGTGCTGTCTGTGTCTTTCGGAAGGGTGAGGCAAGGGAAAGCTTGACAAACAAAATCAACACACATTTTGGGGGGGCGGAAGCATCTCCACAGCTGAGCTATTCACTAAAGCTTGGTAGAGCCGTTTCCTGGCAGCCTGGGCATTAACACAGCTACCTGGCCAGGAATGGAAGTTAAGCTCGGCAGGGCTGCTTATTGCAATGGATGTGCTTCCCCTCTATTCTCTTGGGTTTGGAGATCATCCCTGTTTCTGAATGGAGCAGAATCCTGGCTTTGGAGTTTTGATTTCACTAGAAATATAGTGCGGGTGCCCCTTTCCTCAAATTAAAGTTACGAGGCACAGTCCCCCATGTATTAAAATGCAGGGCTCAGCTCTCATTGATTTCAATAATGAAGGTTTGTGTCCTATTGAATTTGTAGCAAGGACTATTTTCTGGAAGTTCAATGCATTCGCAAAAGAATGGATAGTTTGTAAAAATCCACTCTCTTGTTAGCCTAGTGCAGATGCAGCAAAGAGGTAAATCGCAATCTCCTGGCAGATCAAAAGCTTGTCTTCAGTAGATCATGGTTTGGATAGGGGAACTAGCCCCTCAAGAGATTGGCTCTGGGGAAGAAAGCTGAACTGGCATCCAAGGGAGTGTCTTTGGGGAGGAAATGGGCTAGGAGAGCAAGAAGGCTCTCTCTGAGGGGAGTGGTCCTCTCCACTCCTCAGACCAGTTGCCGAGATGCCTCAGAAGCTGGAAGCTAGCAGGATAGGTCCCAGGCTGGCGCATTGGCTCTCGGTAGTTTTCCCAACATCGGGACCAAGTGGATTGGGTGCACCGTAAGTCTGGCCACCTCCGGCGTAGGGGAAGCAGCAAAACATTCCATTAGCTGTCCCCACACAAATCCATTCTGCACTAGCTGAAGTCCCAGGCGGTTGCCATGGACCAAGGTAACATTCCATATTGCCTTTTGGAAGTGCACTTACAAGCTCAATCTCCTTGTTCATCTCTTCTTTAAGTGTAATGTTATCCTTGTCACAAAGTTCCAGCTTGGCAGTCACCTCTTCAGCCTCCATGCGGGTTCTCAACACCTAAGTACAGAGAGAAAAGGCACACAATGTTAGCATTCTGTAGCTGAAAAGCCTGCACGGAGGCACACTCGCAATGTCCCAACATCCAGCCGCAGAACTCATGCAAGACTCGGGGACACTCCCTTCAACTTTTTAACGTTTCCCTTGTGTTTTCTTTATTTGTCCCTTAAAAAAAAACAAAAAAAAACCTTTCCCCTTCTGCTTTTTTGTACCATTCCTCCCAATGCTCAACCTTTTCAAGTAAAGAATAGCACTGGCCAAGGGCACCATCAGAATTACATTTGGAGGGGCAGGGTGGGTGGGAGAGCTGCTTAGCTCCACCCTTCTGACATGTCCAGGTCCTCTTTCCCAAGGGTCATGACCTTACAATGGTGAAAGGGGTGGGGCCAGACAGGTGCAACCACACCCCTTAGCACCCGCTCCTGGCACCCATGGCACTAGCTACATGGAAAGACCACAAGGACTGGACATTTTACTTTTACGTCAACTTTCAGAGAGCAGGGCCAGAAAAAAAATGGCTACGACCAGATCTTTACAGGTGGAGCCAGCTTTTGCCAGCAGCTTAAGTAAAACAGGACTTGAAGAGTCCCACAAGATTACAACAGTCTGGACGTGATCTGCCACTGGAACAAAAGTTACTGAATACACTAACAGAGCTACGGCCAAGAGCACCTGAAGAGCAGGACGACGGGAGTGGACAGGGAAGTACAACAGGAACATGGAACTAAGCATGGGAGCCTATGACAAACTTGTTAAGAGGAAGTTTTAAAAAGAAGATACCTGAGACTTGTAGTTTTCAATCAGCCCTTCATAGTTCCTGAGAGAAGCCTTGAGCTGTGCCACCTCCATCTGAGATTGGCCCATTTTCTCCTCCATTGGGATCATGCTAGCCTGAGGGACAGAGATGCCAACCATCAAAATACAGTGGTTATCAGGTGGCTGCTGTGCCAACACCTTGTATGGCAAGTTAAGTCTAGTTTAGAGCTCTGCATGGGCTCCAAATGCAGATGGGAGCCTGGCGCAAGACTGGCTGTGTTGGGACTGGCTTGAGCCTGGTCCTGATACAACCAGTCTCATCCACACTGTAGCCTGGATGGCCCCACCCCAGGAAAGAATGGGGGTGGGGATTGCCCCAGACGCCTGCAGAATTAAATTCAGGAGAGTGCAAACAACAGGCGAGTCCCTTCATCCCACTCCTTCCCCCACCCATTTCCACTGTGGTCAAAAGGCCAGGTGTGACAGCCAAGGAAGTGCAGATGCATCCCCTTGCATCCCCTCCTGGCAAGCATAGGAATACGCCTGCCTTAAGAGTTCCATGATGCTCCAAGGAAAGAAAGGGGCACATTAGAAAAAAAGGGCCTAGTAAATGCATTCCTCTACCCTTTTCTACACGTGCCTTCTGCCTCCCCTCCCTAGAACACCATGCTTTCACAGAGCGCTGTGAAGGTCGGAGACGTGTCAGGAAAAGCGTGGACCTAGCCTCAGTTTGAGGGGGCTTGGGCCAGAAATGCTCCTAAACCAAGCCTGCTGGAACCACTTTGGTCCCAAAGAATCTGACTCAACATGCACGGTTCTAATCTAGTTAAGACTCTAGCGACGAACTCCTGTGCTAGAAGAAGGGCAAAATTCTCTGCTGGTGCAAACAAGTGGATTTCAGTGGAGCCCATCCAGTTTACATCAGTGGAAGATGAAGGCCAACCCTCACCTGTTCCACCCAGCTCAAACATTCTTCATGCTCTGCTTGGACAGAAGCATCAGACAAATGGATAATCCTGGGGATTATCTAGCATCCTATTAGTAGTTTTTAGATATGGTGCATCCTGGTAAAGACCTCTCAGGATCCAAAGCCCTTTGTCTATTATAGTGAAGGATTCATAGTAATGGAAACATGTACAAAGCCCTGGAGCAAGGCAGGGAGCTTCCAGGTTCGTTCTAGCTATAATGCAGGGATGCAATGCATTTAGAAGAGTATCTCAAGCATCTCTCTTCTTTGGAGGCTGCATCTTTTTCTGCAAATGGGTCCTGCTGTGTGGAACTTGCACCCTCCAGATGTTTGTCTCAGTTCCTCCCTCCTCGCCTTCAAAAACCATATTGTCCAGGTGCTTTTTAGAGGATCCACTACTGGCTCCCCTTCATGTATTCTGCCCTGCCTCTTTCAAAGGATTTTACATTGTTTTATCAGAGTTCATTGCATGGATTTTCTGAAGTGCCGTGAGTGCCATTAGGCGGGGCAGGCGTACTACAGAAATAAGATTATTATTCCCTGCCTAGGCATGTCATTAGCTGACAACCTCTCATCCAGAAAGAGAGCAGACAATCTCCCCCAATACAGAGTGTCAGAAAATCCCATTCTTCCATTCTCAAACCTAAATTGTCTTATTTCTCCCTTGCAAACTACAACATCCCTTACCTCAAATATGAGAACACACTTGATTGAAAATATCCAGTTATGCACCGGTTTACAAGACAACCTGGTCCGACACCAAATGAAAGGAGGCGATTCCCCTGTCCCTGTTCAAGGGCAGCTGCTGGCCACTACATTTCCCCTCTGTTCAGTGTAAACTAACATGACTGCTCCCAAACCCCTCATTCACTACTGACCTTCAGCCTTTCATTCTCCAGTTTGAAAGATGTGTTCTCCGTCACTTGTCGGTGCAGTTTATCCACCAGAGAATCTCGATCTTCCCGCATTTTGTCCTCCATGGTGTTCTGCTGCTCCAACAATTCTGTAACACGGCTGTATATGGTAGGGGAAGTTAGTCATTCAAACATCACAAGAATATGCTGTGGAATTCAGCTTCCGTAATGGGGCATCTCTTTATTCCCCTTGGCTCCACTGTCCATTTTAATGCAGCAACTCTGTTAAAGCACTGCTGCATTTCCAGAGTAGCACAGGCAATTATCATTTATACTTGGCACATGTTCCCATTCTCACCAGTTCTCTTTAGTAAGAACTGTCCTGCAGGGTTAAATAAAAATTACTGCTTGTGGGCCACTCTGAAAGCTTGTAAAGGCTCTGCAGGCTAGACTGGAATTTGGGGTGCTTAAGTGGTGGCTCAGGAGATGAAAGAAGGGATAGATCCAGATATGGGTTTTATGCCCAGCACAGGGAACCTGCAGCCAGGCCCACTGGTTACCTGCCAGCAGCTGGATGGCTGGCCAATGAGTTTCCCATAGATAGGAAGTCATGTTACCCCTCACTACATGGAACCCTGCAGGAGTGGTCCTCCTCCCTTGATCTCTGCCATGAATCCATCCCCTGTCCCTGCATGCATGCCCTCATCTTTGCTTCCTACTCACTCTTTCAGTGCTTGAGGGTAGGGACAGAATCCACTGGTCAGATCCAGGAATTGGAAAGAGGTCAAACCACCAACCATAGGCTGGATTTGGTCCACCGGTCTATGCCTTTCATCCAGTGATTTCAGAGTGATCTCCACGAGAGGGTTAACTAATATATGTATGTTCCACAACAGCTAACAAGCATGGAGATTAAGTGGCTCAGAGAACCAAGATGACATAGAAATAGAACCCAGGTCATCTGCCTTTTAATCCCTCCTTCCAAAATATGTGATGACGCCTTCAAGCTTTATTTACATTAATGCTGCCCCTCCATGGATACCCCAGAAGCCCACCCCTCTCTTGCTGTCACATTGGTTGGCCAGAATGAAGCTCCTACCTGTTCAGGATGACTATCTCAATCTCCAGGTCACTCTTGTCCTTCACCACTTGGTTGTAGCGGCTCCTCCAGGACTCCAGAGTGGACAATGCCTCAGAAACGTAAGTGTCCTGTCAAACAGGGAAGGGTTCAGGGTAAGTGGAGTCAAAACAGTACAAATGGATCACCTCACACAAGGAGGGACTCCATAAGGGGAACAAAGCATAGGCTAGACTTATGTTTGGCTGCCCTACCCTTGCCAGCCGAGACTCCTGTCAGTCTGAGGGAAAGAAGAGAGTTCTTCGAAGACAGCAAACATGATTGAAAATACAAAGCATAGCAAAGAACTTCCCCTGAATCCCTCCCCCAAGACCATGTAATTCAGGCAGTGGGAATCTCCCATCTGAACATTACCGCCTGCCTCCCACAATGTAATTGAAGGGCAAGAAAAACAACTGGACTAAGAGTTCCTGCATTTTCCTGACTTGTCTTCATCTTGCCTTAGTCTCTTGATCCCACTTCTCCAGAGGCAAATCCAGATTTAACTTAAGACACTTTGTTCCCATTGCCTTGACACCAAGTGAGTGAGATTTCGGACACACTTTCCCCCTAGCCCAGGAGTTCTCAACCTTTTTCCAGTCATGAGCACTGGACGTGACTACTTGGGAGCACGACATCATTTGCATGAATGATTTGCATAAATATGCACCGATTCAATCTCTCCTCTGCAATTCAGTTCAATGACTGAGCATTACTGACAGCTGGCTTGGGGAGCACTTACACATCGCTCAGGCACTCTGGTACTCCGAAGCACCAGGCTGAGAGAATCCCTGCCCTAGGTAGTGGGTTGGTCAACTATCCGGCCCATTGATCCTCACTCCTGAGTCAGGTTCTCAGTCCCAAAGCCTGCCACCAACCAGGAGGCACTAGAGGGCTTGGAAGAGACACAGCCTGTTGGTCTATTACATGATCTAGATCACATGCTCTTGATTAAAGGACATAGCACTGTACACGGCTCCTCTTCTAAACCCCAGCAGCCCCGATAAGCCTCTACCAGTCTCTTGGAGATCATCTTTGGGGAGAAGAGCGGGACCGGTGCTCCAGAGAGCGTCTCAAGGGAGCAGGACAACTACGAGAGCTCCTCCAGTGCAACACAAAAGGCTGTATAAAGGGGAACGTTCCTCTCTGCTCTTGAGTCCGATTGGTAAGATGCTCTAGGATCTGGGAACCAGCAGGAGGGAGTCCCAGCCCAGAGTCAGTGGGGGGTTGTCCTGGTAGATCGCCCACGGTGGACGCCTGGACTAAATTGATTGTACATACCACGAGTCTGGCCGCAGCTCCTATCTACAAACAGAACCACCCTCCAGCATTAACATCAATCGGTATTTCCCCACCTATTTTAATAGCAGAGGACAGCGCCCCTAGTCTCTGCGGGGCGGATATCAAAAGTGAAGAATTAGGGCGGGCAGACGAGCATCTTTCCCTCCTCTTCACAGGGCTAGTTACCTTTTCTGATAACTGGACATTCAACTGCTCTGCATATTCCTCGCTGCGCTCTGCCCGCTCTTTCTGAACATGGATGGCTTTCTTCAGGGACTCCTTATCCCGGTCCCCTTTCTGCCTCAGCTCTTTCAGCTGTTCCATGATATGGTCCACCTCAGCCTTGTGCTGAGCCCCACTGCGCTCCAAATTCTAGGAGGAAAGAACAGAACCATATCCTATGGGAATTGCTTTATAGCACCTTAAGACCAGAGGCTCCCAGCAGCAGAGGGAGAAGGGCTATACAGAAATCAAAATAAAGAAAAAAATGCAAGCCCACCGTGGACCTAACGTAACATTATTTCAACCAATCATTATCTGGTTAATACTTGGGCAGAGACATGTCTCTAACCAACTGTAAAGTACCAGGTACACTGCTTGTGCTATATAAATACTTTATTATTTATATAGTGCTAGCAATGTGCCTAGTGCCAAACAATCATGACTAGGGATGGGTCCCTGCCCCCAGGGGCTTACGATCTAGGATGGAGAAAGGGAGGAGTGGAGAACATAAAGAGAGACAAGGAATCCATTCATGAAGTTGAAAAATTGTAGATTATATGTTTAGCTTAGTTGCAAGAAAAGGAATGGGATCCTGAACGAGAAGCAGCCGTGAGCAGCATATGGGGGTGAGGAGCTAGGGAAAGCCTCCTGGAAGAGCTAGGGGGGAAAGGTGTTTTTTAGGGGGGCACAGAGCATGTATGCTCAGGGAGGAAGTTCCAGGTACAGGAGGCAGCATAAGCAAAGACATTAAAATAACTGAGGGAGTAGGAGATTCTAGCAATGACAGAGGAGCAGCAAAGTTCCTGGGTAGAAAGGAGGGCAGAAAAAAATAGTGAGTTGCTAGGCCATAAGGAACCTTAGGATGGGAGACAACATGAACTGGAAACAGGTTTGTGTGGGTAATATATGCCTATATACTGGAAGAAGGGAAAGATACTTTGAACTTCCAGTCCTAACATATTATGTGTGATTGCTATGAGCTGTGGAACACAGACATCACCAACCATCTCAGAGGTAGGAGCAGTAAATCCTCCAATTGCAGTTTACAAAATTGCCCTTCATCTCAAGGACACCATGAAATACATACAATACACACACACACCCTTTATCCGACACAGACATGCGTGGCAGGTTTTTTTTTTAGTAGACAGCTAAATCAATATTTACCCTCTCTCCCAATAACACTTTCAGACTCAATACAAGTGGGCAGTTGAAGGATCAGTGTATTTCCTTGGGGGAAAAGCCATTATCTCTTCAGTCATGATTAATGTTTCGTCAATGAGCCAGTCCGTGTCTTGGATAAATTACAGAGGGCCTTTTCAAATGGACCGGGTGCACCTGTTACCACGGGCGCACACCCATCTCCACACACAGAGGCACCTCCCTTTTCCCCAATGCCTCTGTGCGTGGGTGAAGCACAGGCACCTCCACCCACCCGCCGCGGCATTCCCACACACCCTCCACCCATCTACACGTAGTGAAACTGCGTGATGAGTGGAGGCGTCTCATGTGAAAAGGCCCAGAGACTGTGGAGTGACCAATATATCTTCCCCCAGTTTGGGCGTTTTGTTACTCCACCTCCATTAACCAATCACTGTGAAAGGTTTAGGGAATACAGAAAGCCTACCCGGATCTGGATAGCTAGGCGGTTATTCTCAGCCTCTTTATTGCGCAGTTGTGCCTGCAAATGACCCCTCACAGCTTCCATAGATTTGGAGAGTTCTGATGCTGTCTTTGCTTGATCCTAAACAGGGGGAGAAAAAAGCAACCGAACATTCTTTTCCCAGCCAGGGAAGTTTACATAAGATGTTTCACTCCAAAGTAAGCCATGTTCCCCTCATACCTCACAGTTGCGCAGGGCCCTGCTTCTGCTGCTTTCTAGTCTGGTAAGGCTGGTATTTGGGAATCAAGGCACCTGAACTCGGGGCAAGATTCGGCCCATCAGAGCCCAAGCCCGAGCATTTTCCAGAGGCAGTGTAAAAACTTCCTCTTTAACAAAGCATTTAGCAGGCAGGGTTACAGGTTGAGGTGGGAGGGTTTAAGAGTGAGGGTGGATTTTTAAATGGAGTTTTACTGTATTTCTAGGATATTTGTTTTTATTTTGTAAGCAGCTCCGAGCCTTAGGGGAAGGGTGGGGTAAAAATTAAAATAAATATAATTAAATATAAATAAATAAAATAAAATAAATAAGATTGCTGACTTCCAGTGTGGAGATGGGACTGTCAGCCAGGACCTGCTGCAGATAAGGGGACTGACAGTCAGACTAATACCTTCAAGCAACATGAAACCGAGGGTGCTGACAGAATTATGTTTGGGGAGGGGGTTAGGGAAAGCCTTCCTTTGCCCCATCTCTTTCTAGCATGACCACACCCATTTCCAGGCTTCGCGAGGCACGGTCATGCCAGAAAGGGGCATGGCAAAAGAGGGGGGGAGGTCTGCTCCTTTGACATGACCACGTCCCTTTTACAGGCATGACATCATGATGCACAGGGCGGGGCCAGGCTGGCGTAACACTCTTGGCACTACTCATGCAGGAGACCTTCTCAGAGAAAAGTGTCCACAAGAACGGTGGCTCCCAAGTGTAGCAGGGACAGGCTTGTCTCTGGTGAGTCCTGGCAGGATCCAGGCCCCTTGAGTCACTCACTCTCATGGGAATTAGCTTATTTTACAGTCCTTTAATTCTCTATACAGTTCATAACAATATCTCCACCATTTACCATCACAGGCCAGGTATTTATCCTCTGGCTTGTCAAAGTCTATTAAGCAAGACACTCCCTCTGGCTTCCCAAAGTCATCTTGAGGTAGAGCTCAGCACCTGCTCCTGCCTCTCGTGCAGCCTCCCCTGTATTGAGCTACGGCTTAGGCTTTACTACCCTGGGCTGGCCTGACACAGCTGCTCTCACTCAATTAGGTGCAGTCGTCTCTCTAGGCGCCGACAGCCCCGCTAGTCCAGTTCTCCTGCTGGCGCTAGCTGCCTTAAACGGCCAGTGGCCCACAGGGACTTGGCCCTACTACACCAAAGTTCCACACTGCAGCCATAACAACAAAATAAATGCTCACATCCTCAAACAGTTGTAATTAAGTGTTAATGTCTTTGAAAATCTGTACATGCAATCATGGAGATCCTGTCTCATCAGGATCCACTTTAGCAATGGGGTTAACTCAAGTGCGGATTATGAGCCCTAGGGGAGAACCTCTTCTCTAGAGGACGACTTTGGGAAAGTGCCAATCTATGGCCAATCTACTTCAGTCTCTGTGATAAATACTTTACAAACGTTGCATGAATCAGTTCACAAAAGAAAGCCTATTTCTTTATATTCTATGACAAACTGCCCTGAGCTGTTGGGAGACCTGATTTAAAAATCTAAATAAATCAATAAATTCCAAACCACATTATAGTTTTGAAGGGATGTGTGGGTAGGCATACAAGGCAGGAATGGAAAAGAGAAGGAAAACTCTACCTTTTCTGTCTGTATTTGAACCATAAGATCATCCACCTCCTTCTCTTTTTCCTGTAGCCTCATTTTCAGATGCTGAAAGACAAAACAATGCACAAACCTTGAGTGACAAAAAAATAGTTAGCTGAAAGTAGTGGAAACAATGATCTACCTTCTGATCCACACAGCACACTGCTAGAGTCTTGGACTAACGTTGAATACCTCTACTGAATGATGCCAGAGGCTCTACACTATGAGTGGGGAAAGTTACAGCCCATGCGCTAAAACCAGCCCACAGCTAGTTTTACTTGGCCCTCATTCCAACTCCAATCCCCACCATCAAACGCTAAAAGATTAAGCTCGGAAGATTATAACAGCAGAGATGAGGGATGGATCCATGATCTGGACCTTCCCCTTCCTTCCACCATCCTGAGCACACCCCTTAAACACCCCAGTCCCACGGAGCTTGCACTAATTTTGATGGCATGCATGATATAACATGTATTTTGTGTGTGTTAGTTACAGCAGTGCCTACGAACCCCTGAACCAAGGCTCAACTGGATTAGGCACTGTATTATCATTACAGAGAGGAGGATTACTGCCTTGCAGAACTTACACACGTTTTTAGAAAATTCACAAGGGGGCAAGGAGTGCCAGTGTGGTCTTCCCCCTCAGCCTGAATGGCATCTCTTATTTTATCCCTATTGGCCGTTCATACTTTGAAAAGCAAGTCTGCACTTGTGTTGGTCACACTCTACATGCCAGCTGCACAGAAAGAATTGGCTTTGCCTTACTGCTTTCTCTGTATCCGCGTCAGACAGCCTTTTCATCAGCATCGCCTGCTGATCCGTCGTTTTATGAGAATCTTTCTGCAGAACAAAAAAGGCTCATGAATCTCCTCTAAGTCACCCACCCCCTCCGCGTCTGAAAGAACCCTACTGTCCAAGGCAAATTCAGCTAGGCTTTCCACAAGTCAATCTAAATCTGTCCCCACCATGACCGTGAGCAGCCCTGAGTCTCTGTGGGAAGGGTGGCAGATAAATCTAGATAAATAAAGCAGAGTCCCCGGTGACTTCAAGAAGGAAGCAGCCCTGTATTTTCTTTAAAACCGTTTTTCTCCCCTGCAGTGACAGAGAAAACCTTCCCTCCCATCAGCCCAGTTTAAGAGCATCCTGAAT
Organism: Sphenodon punctatus; assembly: GCA_003113815.1. Lineage (NCBI taxonomy): Eukaryota > Metazoa > Chordata > Lepidosauria > Sphenodontia > Sphenodontidae > Sphenodon > Sphenodon punctatus. Next base: position 4,337,809 of record QEPC01005805.1, read on the forward strand.
GGAGAGCTTGTAAGAGTCATTTTGGGATGAAACAGCCCATTCCCAGGTTGCTTTTACTAGAATCATGGATCATTTCATCCACAGGTCTTTTCCCACTCCAGCCACAAAGTAGGATAAGTTCTGAAAGTCGCAGGAACAAGAGTAAAATTCTTAGGGGAGCTGTGGGAGTAGCAATACTTGACAACTAGAGCTCTTAACATCACTGACTTAGTACCACAATATCCCCCACAGGCAGCGCTTAATTTAAAAACAAATAAAAAATTAAAAAGTTGTCAGGGCTCAAGCCTGCCCCAGGACTCTGGAAACAGGCAGCATTCAAAAGGGGTTGGTGGGGATATGCTGCTAGCCTTCCCACCCTCCCTGTTCCTGTCCCCATTTTGCAAGCTCTTGATTAGCCCAGATGAAGTTTCACGGGGGGGCAGGGATGGCACTGATGCTAATGCCAAACAGTCCCAACCCTGCTAAGGGAGAGACTGGGGCTTCGGCATCCAGCTGTGAGTGGGATCTTGCAGAATAGGCAGCAGTGACGGGGCTGGAAAAGATGTCGGGGCTGAGTCCTGTCATGAAGAGTTGTCATTGTTGAGCCCTGGCACAAACTAAACCCTGCAAGGAGCTATCCCCGTTTAACAAGTTGTTCTCTGCCTTATTGTCCTAACGATCCCATCCACCTTGCCTGCCACTTTGATCATGTTCCCCTCCTCCTTTGCATCCAGCACAAACTCCTTGTCTTCATTTTCAAGGCTCCTCAGGCCCTTGCTGCTTCCTATCCTTCTACCCTCATTTCCTGCTACAGTCTCACCTAGGAACTTCACTCCTCCTCTGCCTTCACCCACCCCAGAGACCCCTGCTCTCTAAACTGGCTTCATTACCCCCTATACCTGGAATTGCCTACCGGAACACACATGCTCTACTTCCTCCCTCCAAGTACTTCCTGAAAACATACCTCTTCCACCAGGCCTTCCCTAGCTCCTCACCCCCACAGCCTATCATTCAGAGCTCCTCTTCTCCCTGTAACTAAGCACAGGCAACTGCAACTTTCCAACTTCATGAAAGTGCCCCTCTCCCTTACCCATCAAACTGCAAGCACCTTGGGGCAGGGACTTGTCTCTAATGACTATTCAGTGCCAGGCACATTGCTAATGTAGTAATAATAATGCCTTGCCCAAGGCGACGGTACAAAAGCTAGGACCCAATCTCGGGGGTTCTCATCTTCAAGTCCTGGTCCCGGTCCATTCTGCCACACGGCCTCCTGAAAGCCCTGCAGTTTTAGCTGCTCACCTCTCGGAATTGCTGCTCTCTAAGCAGATCCCGGAGTGTCCGGTTAGTTTCTTCAAAGGTGCCCAGCTTCTGTAGCAACAGCTCTTTTTGCCTGGTCAGCGTATTAATGTCAGAAACTGTCATGCACTTCTCCTGAATCAAAAAAATCAGAAGACAGATCTGCCTATAGGACAAAACTCAAAATACAGCAGCAAACTCTTCGTGCAAGAAAAGCCCTGACAGCACAGCAAAGCCAGTCATGGGCATTTGTGCCACCAACTCAGAGCAAATATAGTTAAGATGTTGACAGGTAGCGAGACTCCCACACGCAAACTCTAAGAGGCTGCAATTTAGAATTTCAGACCTTTGAGCATATAGAAGGGCAGGGAACCTGGGGCCAAATGCAACCCACTGCAAGTTTTTGTGGGGCTCCTTTCCAGTTCCTGGATCTGGCCCCTGGATCCAGTTGCTACCACAAAACACTAATAGAATGAGCTATGGGGAAGGGAGCAGAGAGGAGGGAATGCACAAAGGATAGGGGAGGGGTAGACCCATGGCACAGATCCATGATCTGGATCCTCCTGTTGCTGAGCAACCCCCTTAGCACACCCAATGTCTATGTGGCCCTCACAACTTGTATTAATTTTCCAAAGCTTGATGCCTTTCTACTTCACTTGTCTACTCCATGGCCCAGCAATTCCACGGCAGCTACACAAATAGCTTGAGACCAGAGAGGTTTCACTATCAGAGGCTACAATAAACCATGCCATCACGTACGTTTTTGAGTCTCCCAATTGCGTCCCTCAGACAGTGGATCTGTTTGGCTGCTGCTGCTCCATCCATCTCTGCTTCCACCAGTTTGGACATCAAACACTCCTTTTCATGCTGCAAGTGCCGCTTCTGCAATCTGCAAAGAGAACCCAGGTCCTCAGAAAGCTGGAGAGTCACATGGCAGCTGAACCACATTGATTAGGCCAACCTTAGAAGCAGCATGATAGCTAAAGTGGTTGGGTTTAGGTTAAAAGAGTTAAACAAAGACAAAAAAGAATAAGGAATTTACAAGCGATATGCACCACAAATGTGTAAATGGGAAGAGGATGGAAATCTATGTGACTCCTCTTCCTTGATTGCTCATCTCCAAAGTATAAGGCACCAACGGGGGACAATCTCTGGTCTACACAGAGGGCAAGCAATGTTAAAAAGTGCACCCTCCTGAAATCTATCTAGAAACCAGAAAGTGACCTTGAGGGCAAACATACGTGAAGACTAAATCATAATCCTGAGTTTTTACTGGACAAGAACAAACATGGAATAGCCTTCCAGAAAAGTAAACACTGAATATGAAATTACAGAGCCCCTACATGGTCTGCAAATTTTCCCTTCAAAATTCTGCAACCAGAAAACCCAAAGGCTGTGAATAGAATTATGCAAATTAGATTCCCAGCATGCCATTCCAGCAATTTTGGAAACATCGGGGGTAGCAGGGGGCTCCTCTCTCCCATGAATGGTCATCATGGGCTGCTCCACTTCAGTAGCTGTGGCACAGGGCTCCACAGTGCTATAATATATGCCACCAGCTAACAATGCTGGCAGTCCACAGCACTCCCCACTCAGGCTGTAGTTCTGTGCTGCCAGAGCAATTTTCTCCAACAGTTTGGTCAAATGCAAAATTCTAGGAAAACAGCCGTGACTGCAACAGTGCAGAATTTATAGGGCCCTGGTTTATGAACATTTTAGAGACTGGAGAGGACATCAACTCCTGGAAATCCAAAAAATCCTTCATAAGGCTGAAACCATTCACAGAGCTCTGCTGGGAGCTTCAGTACATTTATTTCTCATTTTGTTTTCGCTTCGGACAAGGGAGAAACATGATCCGACATCCATATTCCCCACCCCCCCATCTCATTTAGCTAAATGAGCTACATCTAGAACTAAACAACTACTTGCTTCCTAGTGATCATTTCAGCAATGCTGACAGATTTTTGTTTGCCCCCCCACTCCCCAAACAGTCATGAGATCCCAATGTAACACCATAACAATGCGACACCAGAAAAACATCTGATGTAGGATTAGGCAGAGATGAGCAAGGAAAATTCTCTCCTAATCATAGAGAATTCTCCTGCATTTCCCAAACCCAAACTCTAGGGTGAAACGGGTTTAAATAATTCTTTATCAGTGAGACAAGCTCTTTAAACAACTGTACAGAGAGGGGAGAATTAAAGCTTCTTTACAATGTCAAATCTTTCTCTTCCTTTATGCGTTCAATATTGCGCCGCAGCACGACATTCTCATGTTCCGTGTCCACCAGCTCCTGAGCGATATCATCAAGCTCGTCCTTCTCCTCAAGGAGACGCTTTGCCGTGGACCGCTGTTCCTCCCGCTTCTGGCCTTTGGCCTGAGGAAGGCACATGTATTTTGAATTATGAAGAGTTTCACATGCTAAGGTGCTTTGACAATATTCTTATTGCCTGCATCATTCAACAGCACATAGCAACAGGCCGACATGAAACCAAACTAAGTAGTTTGGCCACAGAGATTGAGGCAGGTAAAATGAAAACATGGGCAAGAATTTAACCAATGCACCAGACTTCAAACATTTGCTCATTCAGAATGGAGAACAGTTGTCCCTTGACCAGGGCTGGCCTCACACATGGGTGACCGTGGCCTGTGTCCATGATACAAGCTTTAAGAGTCCTGCTGCACCTGCCTTAGGGCCGTGCAGGCAGCTGCTGCTGCTGAAGCAGGTACTTCCTGCAGGGTTCCAGGGGTTTCAGGACAGATGGTGGCAGCAGGGCTCCCAGGAACCTCAGGAGTGGCAGCAGCAGCCGCCGCCTGCAGGATTCCTGAGGTCTGTTACCACTCCCAAGGCAGGTGCTTGCTACAGGGCCTGACACCTGCTACTCCCAAGGATTGTGGCAGCGGGGCTCCCAGAAACCCTCAGGTGAGCCCTACCCCTCAGTCCCAGCCACTGTTTGGCCTCTGTGACTCTCTGGCTCCCACACTCAGGCTCTGCAAACTGCAAGGCCCTCCCATCTTCCCTCCCCTTGAATGATCATCATATGAACATGTGAGCAAAGTGGATAGGATGTGCTTCAACACATCCAAGGCTTAGTTAGGATAGTTACAACATAGCGAGAAACCATTCACATGTTAACATTGTGGTAACAGAGGGAATGCAACAGTTTTGTCACCAAGTAACTATTTTTGTAGCACAGACTCAGAAGGTTTACAAAGCTAGCAACTTGATGCAGAAACAGAAGACAGGGCTACTAATTTGGAGAGAGTTTGGGGCAAGATGAAGTTTTAAATATGGCCAGGATCTGCGACCAGGCCTGGGAGGAGTTCCTACTGTCTCGCTTTCTAAAAATGCTGCATTCAATTAAATAAGAGTCATTAACATGAGTTGGCAATAATCACTTGAAGATCATTACACCAGAGTGTGCTACATCAGAAAAGCAGAAGCTCTAGTAGTGGGCTGTGAATATCTCTAGTTGCAACAGAGATGACTTACAAGCAGCAGTTACAGGCTGTCCGCCAGCGGGCTTTCTGGGATCACAGCCCACATGAAGCATGCAGCACAAAGCACATTGGCGTAGACAGACATCATGCATAAACCTGTGTTTAAGCTGAAAATGAGTGGCTAGTGTTACTTCTGGTAGCTGAACCCTCCTCAACTCGCTCAGATCAATTCCTTGAGTGGGATAAATTGGTTGCGTCTCCTTTTGCCATTTTTGTCCCTACACTTTCCTTGCCAAGTTTCCCCTTTTCTTACCATCTAGAGGTGCAGCATCAACCTGTCTACTCTGCCAGCCTCCACCCTGTTGGGTTTCTAGCTGGTCTCCTCACCTCATTCTTCAGCGTCCCTACTACATTCATTAGGCTATCGATCTTTTTCTCGTATTTGTTCATCTTGCAGTGAATAGCGTCTTCCTCGTCTGTAGAGAGGTCACTCAGGCGGAGTACTGACAGCAGTTTTTCGGAATCTGGAGGAGTAATTTCCAGGCGATGGGTTGGGCCCTGATAAGAGAATTGACTTTTATACAGTATCCATGGTATGTTTTAAGCATTCCCACCATCTAGAACTACACATCAAGATACATTTATTTCTTACAATTTGGATTCCACCCTTTCCCTTCGGCTCAGAATGGCTCACATTTCAACTTATTAACTTTAACCATTAACATGAAAGTAATTAACTCAACTCGTAATCCTCACAAAAACCCTGTGAGGTAGGTTAGGCTGAAAGATCTATATGACTGGCCCAAGGTTAGCCAGTGAGTTCATGGCTAAGGCGAGTTTTGAACCAGGGACCTCCCCTGACCTCCTGGTCCCAGTACTGCATTCTTAACCACTACACCATACTGGCTCTCATTGTAGCATATATCTCATTGATATAATGATATCATATATCACTTATCTCATTGTATCATTTATCTAGCACTTTCAGCATTCAAAGTGCTTTGCAATCTTTAGCTAGGGTTTTTTTTTTAGTTTTTTTTATATATGTAAAATTTATATCCCGCCCCTCCTGCCCGCAGGAGGCAGGAGTTCATCCGTACCACCACCCTGTGAGGTAAATCAGTACTACTCCCATTTTACAGAGAGAAAACGGAGGTGGAGAGATAGTAACTTCCCCAAGGCCACTCACTAAGTTCATGGCTGAGACAAAATTTGAACTCTGGTCTCCCAAGTTCAAGACCAGCCCATATCTGCTAGACTACACTGACTCTAGCAAAGGAAGGCAAAAAAGTTCAGTCTATATAATTCCCTTCTATCTCAACCTAGTTCCCTCTAAATGTACAAGGCTGAGGATGTGAAAAATACTCCTGAACACACCAAGCCAGCATCCGTATAGAGGTCAGATTTATGGTCCAGGATGAGGTGGGAACCTTTGATCCACAGATCAAAACCAACCCACAGCTGGCCCCTTTCCAACTCCTGGATCTGATCCATGGATTCAGTCCTACCTCTAAACATGGAAAGAATGACCTGGGGGAAGGGAGTGGAGATGAAGGAGGGGGGTGAATCCACAGCATAGATTTATGATCTAGATCTTCCCCTTTCTCCCTTAAGCACATTCCTTCCTAACTGGCCCACGGAGCTTATACTAATTCTCAAAGTGGCCCCAGGAGGGAAAAGGCTCATCACTCCTGGTCTAGCGGATCAGACGGCTCAGTCTTTACAACATTGTTCTGGTTCATATGAAAATGGAATGGGGAAGAAGCCAGAGGTAATGCTTTCTGGTCCAATGCCTGGAGAATGTAATGCATTCTTCAAGCTGTCATCAATGGGGAAAAGTAAACCTGATCTGAACAACTTTTGTAGTGATCTGGAATAATTCTCAAGAAATTATTTATTAAATACATAATTTAACTTGAGTATCATTTTAGCTGTTTGGGGCACTGTAACAGTGAGCATTTGTTGCTACATTTGTTGAGCCAGCATGATGTAGCGGATAAGGTGCTGGACTTGACCTGGGAAGCCAAGGTTTGAATCCTGCTCTAGTCAATGAACTCATTTGGATGCCTTGGGCAAATTGCAACTTCTCAGCCTCAGTTCCCCATCTGTAAAATGGGAATGTGTGTGTGTCTGTCTCTCCCTGTGTTCCCCTCACCTTTGTCCATCTCAGATTGTAAGCCCACTGGGCAGGGACCTGTCTGAAAAATCTGTGACATATAGAAATAAGTAGTAATAGGGAAGGGAAAAGAATCACACCAAGCCCACAGAGGTTAGGAGTGTTTTGAGGGCAGCTTGAGTATCTCATTCAAGCCCTGGTGGATCAAGCAGTGCAACATGTTGCTCTTTAACAACTTCCTAACACTTCGCAGCAGGCACAGAGCAGCCACTGTAGCCTATAAAATTAATTGTGCTCCAAAGGCAGGACGTTTGAAGTGGAAAAGCAGCAGAGGAATAAATAGGAAAACCTTGAGGGTTTTCCTTCTGCAGGGGTCCTCCTGAATGGCCCAGCTTTAGACAGTGGGTAATCCCTGCCACAACCAGTAGAAGGCAGACTTCCAAATTTTTTGGAGCATGCTCAGATGGGATCTGGCCCCTGTAGCATCTGAAGCTCATCCTCACACATAAAGACACCTACTGAACTGTTAGCTACATCAAAAAAACAGGATCAGAAGAATTACTGGAAAAAACACCCTAACTACACTCCTGGTGGGTAGCTGGCCATCCAGGAACCCCCTGCAGAAGGAAAATTCTCAATATAAGAACCCAATTTTCCTTTCTTTCAGGGGATCATCCTCGACAGCCAACTCTAGACCATGCGACATACAAAAGCAGTGTCCCCTGAAAAAAACAAGGTGGGAAAAGTTTTCAACAGAGCAACACTGCTAACAGCTGAACAAGTTACAGTAGAATAAAATGGAGAACGAACTGTCTGAAGCACCCGCCTTCCAAAGACGGCTCCAGCTGATTCATGAATGTGAATTTTAGAATGCCTGGTAGCATGAACTGAAGACGAGGCCACAGCTCTACAAATTTCTGTATAAGGGGCCTGATTATGAAAACCCGGTGTTATTGTCGCACTTCGTAAGGAGTGCGCCACTACCCCACTAGGGGGGATTTTATCCAGCGCCCTATAAGCCTCATCTATACAAGTCTTAAGCTATTTAAGCTATAACCGATTTAAGAGACCCTCTTGCCCCTCCTTTGAGGAGGATTTCCTGAAAGAGGCAGTCCTATCTATATACACCTTTACTCCTCTCCTCACGGCCAGCTTGTGCCAGTTTCGTTCTTGTGGATGCTCTGGCCATGGGCAAAAAGGCAGCGTAATTCTCTGCTCTGTATGAAAAGCAGAGTCCACACTGGGGCAAAATGCAAGTTCAATTGACATGGCACTCAATTCCAAAATCCTACGCACGGAAGTAATACCAACTAAAAAGGGCACCTTCATGGTTAGGTAAAACAGAGAGGACCCCCCCCCAAAATTGGTTCATGAGTGCCTTTAAAACTAAATTAAGATCCCAGGTGGGAAAACCATGTATGACCATTTAAGAAATCATACTAGCTGCCTTTAAAAGAACGACGGACATGGGGGGGCAGGGATACCCTAGATCCCTTCACACAAGCTAGTATGCTATCAATATCTGTCTGGCAAGGGTATTAGGCCTCAGTCCCTTATTTAACTCTTCCTGCAGGAATTCTAAGATCGAGCTAACCTTAGCCTTTAGCAGTGTAGTCTTTTTCTGACTGCACCATCTGGCAAAAAGTCTCCATGTTGACTGGTAAATGCAGCGTGTGGATGGTTTGCAAGACCGCACAAAAGTATTCAATCTTCCTCAAAGCTCCCCTCTCAGTCTCCATGCCATCAGTCGGAGTAACTCTGGCTTCTCGTACTGAAGCGGACCCTGTGAGAGAAGGTCAGGGAGCAGTGGTAGTGTCAGAGGAGGTGCTATGCTCAATTGTTGTAGGTCCGTATACAACGGATGTTGGGGCCAGTATGGAGTTATCAATATCATGTGCACTCATTCCCGAAGTTTGGCCAACATCCTGGTTATTAGCAGGAACAAATGAAAAGCATAAACCGACCCCCTCAGCCATGGAGGTCTAGAAACCTCACCATATCGGTATTTTCTTGTTGGCTCTGAATGCGAAGAGATCTATTACGGGTTCTCTGAACTAGTCTACTGCTAGCTGGAATGCTGTTTCGCTGAGCGATCACTTTCCCGGATTCACTTTCTTTCGGCTCAGCCAAGCCGCTTGTACATCGGACTTGCTCTTGATGTGCAATGCAGATAATGACGTCAGATGATGTTCTGCCGATTCGATTAACATGGCCGCTTGGTGATGAAACGACTGAGCGTGACCCCCATTGGTGATTTATATAAACTTTCACTACCCATATTGTCTGTGTACACTAGGACATGACGTCACTTGGATCTCTGGGGCCAATCTGATAATTGTGAGGTAGACTGTCCTGAGTTCGAGCCATTTGATAGGTTTCCTCTCCCACGGAAACCACATGCCTTGTACTGTGTTCCCGTATAGATGGGCACGTCAGTCGTAAAGGCTCGCATCCGTTGTCAGCGCAATTCACATTGGTCCCACCATCAGAGATCCCTTTTGAAAGCATTCCTGCTTCATCCACCATAATAAGGAATCCTTTACGCTCTGAGAAACTGGGACCCAGGGATTTAGACCTTGTGTGAACTGATCCTGGAAGAGGCAGAGAAGTCTTCTTAGCAGTCTCCCATGAAACCTGGCCAATATCAGAAATTGCATGCACAAGATAATTAGTCCTAATGGGCTTGACAGTGATATTTATTTCAATACATTTATACCCCGCCCCTCCTGCGAGCAGCTCAGGGCGGCTGGATTGAGTCTGGATACGAGTCTGGATTTGGCCTGGTCCCAGATCGGAGAAATTAGTTGATATAAGTTCTCTTGTCTGTGTTTCGGGATGAATATTCTGTGTTCTTAAACATCCAGAATCACGCCTAGGTGTTCCAGTGACTGCATTAGAACCAAACGACTCTTCTTCAGGTTCACCTCAAACTTGTGGATATGCAGGTAACAGTCCTGTTCAGGTCTTGCAACGCCTAGTCTTTGGACGAGAACTGATCAGGATGTCATCCAGGTACGGATGCAGATGAATTCCTTCTGTCTAGAGGTTTGCTATGATCAGTATAAGAACCTCTGTGAACGTTCTAGGTGAAGACGCCAGTCCGAATGGCATATTGTCAGTGTTGACTGGCATAAGTAGAGCCACTTCCTGTGTCTCACGCAAATAGGGACATGGAGAAATGCCTCCTTTAGTTCAAGAGAGGTCATCCACTCATCCTTTGCGATTGCCAAGCAGATGGATTGGAGCATCTCCATTCTGAGCTTCTGCCCCTTTCATGCACCAATTTAGTTTCTTGAGGTCTAGCACTGCTCACCAATCATCTGATTTCTTGAGAACCAGGAACAACAGGGATTACAGGCCTAGCCCCTCCTCCTCCGATGGTACCAGTTCTATCACTTGGATGTCTCGCAGTCTGTTTATCTCAGCAAGCATCACCTCGTGCTTCTCTTGTCTTTTGGAGATTGGGGATACAAAATAAAAGCTCACGGGTAGTCTGGCAAATTCTATCACGTACCCTGTTCTGACAATCTGTAGTACCCACGCATCTAAAAACGATTCCTCTCATTCGTTTGCAAAGAGGAGCCTTCCCCCAAGGGCCATGGAGTCATGTGTCATATTTCTGATGACCCACCCCTCCCTTGCTTGGTGCAGGTCAGTCCTCCTGCACTCTTCTGTCTGTACCATCTGGGCTTTCCTCTGGACTGCACTCCTCTAGTTGAGCGGTATGGCCTTCCAGTGGCCCGTTGTGCTGTGCTCCTTGCATTATAGAGACAAAAGGGCTGCTTTATGCCAAAGACACTTTGCAGGGTTTGTTCTTTATTTTTATCTGAGGCATCAGCCAAGACCTTTTCCAAAATGACCCCAAATCATTTTGTTCACTGGTCCTGCTACCAAGGGTCCTGCTACCAAGGTATTCTTTGTGCCATTATTCCCTTTCCATGACTGCAACCATAAGCATCTGCAAGCCACCACATTTGAGGCTGCAGTCCTAGCCACCCAGCATAAAATGTCCATGGAGGAGTCAGCTCAGAAAGGCCAGCTGTATTCTAGTTGCCAGGACGCTGGTCATCCTGAGGGACACATTAGGATCCCTACCCGTTAATCCAGGTCATTACTGCCCTAGAGAGGTAGGATGAGATAGCAGCCATTTTTATCACAGCAGAAATTTCCTTGAAATTCCTTAAGGGCAGCCTTAGTCCCCTTTTGTAAGAAAAACTGACTTCCCGGTTAACGAAGCTGCAGCAGCGTGCACCTTACGGGTGGCTAGCATGAGTTCCTTGTGAGGGAGTACAAGGACTCATGGGTTTTAATTTGTATCTCAATTTATATGCCCTTGTGGGCTGTTGCCATTCCTTTTTTATTATTTCCTCATATGCTTTGTCAAGAATCACTCCCCTATCCTTGTGTTGGGATCTATTCTCTCTCTGATTCATCCTCAGAGGACCCCCGTTTATACTTCTTTTCCCTCCGCTTTAGGGCTTTTAGCATAGATTTGGTCCCTGTATTTAATTGGGAACTCTCTGTCTGGGTCTCTTAAGGGCTCAAAGTGGGAGTCTGGTAACTGCACCCCCGTCTTCCTCCTCCGAGGCATAGTATCACAAGGCTGGAAGTGACCTCATGATATTCCTCTGAGGCCAATTTCTGAGAGGCCTCTCTCTTCCGTTCACAGGAATGAAGAGGGTCTTCCTCCCTCCTGCCTCAGGGAGCTTTGCACGGCAGGGGGGCGGGGGGAGGATACACTCTTGCTCCAAGGAGAGCTCCCCCTACTCCACGGAGGAATCACTGCTCCTAGCTCCTTCTGAGCCAGTGGGAGGTGGAGGACTCCAAAAGCCTCTGTTTTTGTGCCCTCTTAGGGGCAGGGCATTCCCTACCAGTTTCAATTTCCCTTTGTAGGGAATAGGATAGAATCGCCCAGGGGGCCTATTTGCATTGACTGTGCTTCAGATTCTTTAAAGAGATGAGGCTCTTCTCTAAGACCACCATATGAAGGTTCAGAGAGGGATTCTCGGTATGGAGGTGGTGGGAGGAGCCTTCCTCCGGTCCCTCTTATTCCTGGTTCTGACCTGGAGTCACCAGGCCTAGGCCCTGATCAGACCAGATCAAGCCGCTCATCAGTTTGGTTTCATTTTTGCCACTGCCACTTTTTCTCCTGGCAGATCAGCAGCCTCAGCATGGCTTTGAAGACAGGTGCTCAGCAGTGGGGAATAGAAGCATCACCTAGAGCCCTTTCAGGTGCTCTGCTGCTCCCACTCCTCCCGGGTCCTGAACAAACTGCAACTGGATGGCCAGGAAAAGGAGACAAGAATTCTCCTTGCTTGCAGCTCTTCTGAAGGCTCTGATGAACGAGGAGGGCATCCACACTCCCTGGCACCGATAGCAATCAGCCTTTGCTAGCAAGCAATTTAGTTTCCTACACTAGAAAACGACAAACAGACTCTCCTAGAAAGGTTCCTACTCTTGTCCTACACTGGAGGGCTGGAAATCCATGTCCTGCCAGAGTGGAGGCAGACTTAACTAGAGAGCTGCAGAGACTAGGTCCCATCTGAGTATGCTCCCCAAAAAATGTGGAAGTCTGCCTCCTACTGGTTGTGGCAGCGATCTACCCATTGTCTAGAGCGGACTGCCCAGGAGGATCCCCTGAGAGAAGGGATTCTCTGGCCTTGAAAGATCAGAAGGTAAGTGGGAAAGATGATGGCGAGAGCAGTACAAGACAGGCACATGACAAATCTCTCAGTACACACAAGGTTCTTCAAGTCAGAGACCAAGATCAGACATATAAAAGGACTCCACTGTCTCCATCCTAACATCACATCCACAGTAAACGCAAGTTTATTTCAGCATACAAGACCGGAAAGGAAGTAGAGCAGCCATACCTCCCACTTGTAGGTAGACTCTCGGACAGATGTTTTGCCTGGGGGCATCCAGGGGACTTTGCTTTTCACTCGGACACAGCGGCGCACATTCACGGTTTCCCCTTTCATTTTCTGCTTTTGCTGAAAAGGGGGCAGGGAAGAGACAAGAAGAGGTCACATAAGACCATGCCTGCAACGGCTTTTAACTTTTAATGCTGGAGAAAATGAAAGGGCACCACGCCATTCGTTCAGTACCAATGGATGCGTCACATCGTACACCGATCAGAGAGGAGACTCAGCAGCTGAAGATGGAAGCAACGCCAAACTCAAGAAGCCAACGCGCTGCATAGCTAGGAAATTATATGGCCAACTGAAAGCATGCTTGCTATTTGCCAATCATGGCCTCTATGACGTCACCCGTGCCCCTGCCTCTTGTGATGCAACGAAGGCCTTGGTTACCATATGAAATGGGGTATAGTTTGTGGGAGGCCATTAAGACGTGGAACTTGATTGCTTGAAAACTATTATATAATGAACTGAGCGGTAACCTGTTACTTCATTGAGTTTTACTTGATCTAAAAAGCACCTGTCTTTAAATAGAGAGTTCCTGGGAAGCTGAACATAATGAACAAGTGACACACGCTTTGCTCAAAAGGTGGCAGACATACGCTAGAAGAACTGGAGTGAGGAAAGCCTTCCAGTGTGGAAGAGCTTAAGAAAAATGATCCAAGACCTAAAACCAATCCACGGAAGAACTCCAACAGGCATCCTTGTAAACTAGAGGGCGATTTATTCATCGGACTTTACAAATAGGAATAAATACAAAGTGGTCAGATGAAAAAAATGATCTCGCTGTAAAATAATAGGTTATGTTCTAAGGTTGTAAACAAGCAGAACAACATTTTTATTTTTAGTTGCTTTTATTTCTCTTCTTTTGGTGATCCTATCTCTTTAAGAAACCCTTGAGGGTTAAAGAGGCCACTTTTTTCCTGTGACAGCAGCTCAGTCCAGCTTCAACACCCACACATCAGGGGCAGTTTAACCTTTTCCTTCTCAGTTCCAAGGCATGCACACTCACCCAACACTCTCTCACACACACATCCCTCCATTTTTCCCCCATCTGTTTACCGCGTTGTCATGAGGAACATGAAAGGGCGGCACAATATATTGCTCCTGAGCCCCACATTGGTGACCACTGTGATCGAGATCGTCTTCCACATATTCAAAAAGATTCTTGGGCTGACTCATTCACTTCAGTGGTTTCCAAGTTATGATCCACAGGTTACTGTCAAGAGGCCTGCACAACCATCCCCTTTATTGGGCGTCAGTGGGACTACTCTGGAATAATAAGTAGTTTGTGGAAAGCCTTTATATTTTCAGCTGAAGTTAATGCTAAGGGTGCATGGGATCCATGAGAAATACTGAGGACTGGCCGTGGTCCAAGGAGTCTGGGAAATGTACTGAGAAAGCCTATTTGGGAGAGAGATTATGAGAGACTATGTCTGGGAGTGATGAAGAGAGAAGACCATCTAGCTAGAACCTTGTGATCTAGGCCCATCTTTCATACAATAGCCCTAGAGCACAAGTAAAAAGAGATCAGTCGCTTAGACCATGTGCAGCCTCTCCTCTCTTCGCTTCACTGGCTTCCCCTTCCTGAACGAATCCTGCACAAGCTGCTAGTCTTCACCTATGAAGCTCTTCATAACCTCGCTCCCCCCTACCTCTCTGCACTTATCACCCCTCCATACTCCAGCCCGTGCACTTCGCTCCTCCTCTGTCCCTTCTCTCACCCTTCCATGCCTTCCCTGCTCCCCTAACAGCCTTCATCCCTTGCTGCCCCCTCCCTCCCTGTCCACATCCGCCTTGCCCCCTCCCTTCATACCTTCAAATTTCTCTTTAAAACTCACCTCTTTCACTCTGCCCGACCCTTTATCCTGCTGATCCACTATATCCTATACCTATGGTCTGTGTACCCTTATCCTTGCCACATCCTTGCCTGCTTGCTGTTATTCTCAACGTAACCAAGCCAAGTACATGCACCTGAGACCTCGCACCTTCATGAAGGTTAGACCCCTTGTCTCTCCCTCTGTTCCCCTTCCTATGTCTCTCCCCAGCTCCCGTCTCTCAGATTATAAGCCCTAGGGCAGAAACCGTGTCTATTTTGTTACTTTGTAAAGTGCCAGGTACACCGCTGGCGCTATATAAATGTTTGTTAATAAATAATAATAATGATAATCAGTCCAAGACACTCCTGAAGCCATTTCCCTGCTCTATGACTGACAAATATTCTCAGTCTAAAGTCCCCACCCCCACCAACCAGCCCCACAACTGAGGTTTGAATCAGGAAGTCATATGGCCGCGTAAGAGACCCCAAGAAAGGCATGAAGCCAATCATCATCAGCCCCCTATCTCAGAAGGGACCCACTAGTGACATCATGTGCTCGATTAACACAGAGTGGGGCAGACCTGGAAGCAAGAACAGAATAAGACCGTAGCAGACTCTTAAGCAACGCCTTCGCACACTTGGCCCCCTTTGAGACCTCCATTTCATCACTCCAACTAGGAACCAAAGCCTGGTCAGCAGCACCTGGAATTCCACAGGTTCTATAGGCTTGTTCACAGGAGACAGGCTATCCCTGGGGCGTGTCAGAGCTTTTCTCAAAAGAGCCTGTGTAGCATAGCGGATAAGGTGCTGGATTTGGACCAGAAACACCAGGCTCCAAATACTGTCTTGCCCAAGATCACCCAGTGAGTTCATGGCTACCATCCCGCTCAGTGCCCCCTCTGTAAAAGAAGGCACAAACCACCACCACCACCAACTATCCCACAGGGTTATTGCGAGAGCGAACTAGATAGGGGTTATAAAGCAGCCTGAACACAAAGCACTAAAGAATCATAAAAGGACTGACCAGCTAGCCTAGTGGTTGAGCAAAGGAACCGGTTCTGCTTCTGTATTTGTCACTAATTAACTGCAACAATGAGAAAGCCACATAACTAGCCTGTGTCCACAGGCACATTCAGACAGGTCATTTCACTCTGTCCCATTCACATGGCTATGCAGACTCAGGGGTAGCTCTACCACTGTTATACCAATGAAATACTTCATATGAACACACTTACCCCAGGGTAACTACCCCTGATTAATCAAGGGCAATTATTTTGGAGGGGAGGGGGGGTACACTTTGGGGGAACATTTTCTCTCTGAGTGCCTGCGTGTCATGTGATCACTCAAGTACAGGAGAGATTTACTCAAGACAATCTTGGTAGCACCAAATTTATTCAGAGGTTGCCATTTCACATAAATAAGCAATTTAATTCACCCATCTACAAAGCAGAGGAAGAACTTACCTTTCTCACAGCTAAGGAGGTGAATAGGAGACATTTTTAAACTGAACTAGTGTTTTACAAAGATTCGTAGAAATATAAAGAATCATTCTTGTTCTATACATGTAAATGCCAGGAAAAACAAAACTACGTAAACTACTCATATACATTTTCTATTTCAAAGCTTATGTGATCACAATTATTTAGCGCACGTAGGACAGGAACCAGTCTCAGTTTTTGAATCACCCATGATATGTCACTGCTTCTAAGGCCTTTTGCTTTCTTGGTTTGCAGCCCTTACACACACACTCCTACCTGGGGTTTTGCGGGTGGTGTTTTCTGACCCTTTTTAATATGGACATGGACAGGGGTGTTTTCATCCACGTGAACGTGCAAAGGGGGAGTGGTGGAGCGGTTCTTCATGGCTCTTCTCCAGCAAACGGGATAGGGTAATACAATGAAAGGAAACCTGTGAATAAGTAAACTGGAAATAACAACATTTCCTTGTGCCCAAAATTGAGCTGGACATTTGCCTTCAACTGCTTGTCCCCAGAGAGCTACAACTAATGAGATGTGTCAATTTACCTAAGGCTGCAGTTTGAGTTTCTTTTCAATAATGCCTGCTGTTTTGAACTGTATGCAGATGTGGTGTCTGGATAAGGAACCCTGTCTAATTTGAAATGCAAATTGTGCAACTGGGCAATAACTTGACTGGCTACCTAAAGAACTTAGCAAAGTTAGAAGGAACCTTCCAGATCCAGCCTATGAATGCCTTTTCCCAATTATTTTTACTTATATTCAGGGACTCATGCTCATTGGATTTTCCCCCGCAGCCACCAATGGGGAAAATGGAGCAAACACAGGTCCCTGCTTATATTTATATATTACTTACACAATTATTTTAAAATAGTCTATTGCAGCCATAAATTCCTCATGCCTTATATATATTTGTGTGTGACTACAACCTTTACAAAAAATGTACTAGCAACACTAACCTAAGGTTGGCAAAAAGAGGATTATTCTACCTTGTTAACAATTACTTACAGATTGTATAAGTGTCTCAGCTCCAGGTGACAGTTTTCTGTGTGTTGAGACAGTTGTTTTGCTTTTGATGGTTTCGGGGAATCTGCTGTAGATATGGAAGATGAATTACTGATGGAAAAAGATGGTAGCTTTCATAGGCATGTCATGACCCCAAATGCAAGCGCAACAGTGACTAAAGCAGTGATTCCCAAACTATTTGTGACAGTCCCAAGCAGTCTCTTGAGTTCAATGGATATTTGATATATATTTTGCATCTCTCATTCCCTGGAATCATAAAGGCCAAAAAGTATAGAAAACAATTCATTACAACGTGTTTACAAGTTTCCCACCACATTAGTGGTAGCGGAACGTTTTTCCTCCTGGGGCCACTTTAAAAATCAGCCACCCAGAAGTTGGGGATGGGGGTGCGTCTGAGATGTGCTCAAGGAAAGGAGGGTCCAGATCATGGATCTCTGCGTGCCTTCAGCTCTGCAAACTTACCCCAAGCTCCGTTTTCAAGTGTTTGTGTGTAGGAATTGGATCCTGGGGGCCAGATCCAGGAACTGGAAAGGCACCACCTAAAAACCTGCCAGGCTTACATCTGGCCCCCAGGCCTGAGGTTCTCTACCTCTGACATATAGGAATCAGCTGACAAAACTGTCACCATTTGTACAATTAATTTGAAAATAATCTAACTGTGTTAAACAAGGAGATCTTCGGGGATACAACATCAGGCTACATGTTATTGCATTTTAAAGTGCACCAAACTATGCACCCAATTGTAAAGGATTAATTAACATAACAGGCATCAGATTGGCACCAGGCCACTGACCAACAGTAAGCCAATGCTTTCAAAAGGTTCCTAAGGGGAAAAGTGCACTCTCGGATCACAAATTATGGCAAATCATTCCAGTTTTCTCCTGTTCCTTCTCTTTAATTTCGACGGTTAGTTACAAGTTCTCAAAAACTTGCTACAGACAAATGTTTCATACTATCTGAAAGCTCAGGATGACTGCTTTCAGCCAGTAAGCTACTGATCTCTTTAACTGGCAGGTTCTGAATACTGGTTTCTAAAATGATAGAATGAAAATGGGTGAAAAATTCCTGAGCTGGTAAACTTAATAATGTGACTTTATTGTCTCACCAGCACTCCATCCAGAACTAGACCTTAATATTTTGTTAACAGTGAATGCCAACACAATCATTATACATTTGTTTCACCCCACTGTAGTCTGTAAAATACCCAACATAGAAACCATCACTGCTCTTCAATCTATTATCAAATTTTTTTTAGCACCAGTTCCCAGACTTAATAGGGCAATTTTGGGGCTAGCTTAGTTTTCAGTTCTTCAATAGAGAGCTGCAGTAACTGTGAAATCTCAAAGAAATAGCAATCATATTACAGGATGCCACACGGGCTTTTCAAACAATTATATTATAGGCTTTTCCATTTCTTTCATCATGAGCCAGACACTCATGATCATCCCAGCAACAAGCAGATATTTTTTAAGCATAACACCTTTTTTATCGTACTGAAACTTCACAAATAAAGATGAAGGTAAGCAGGAGTCATTTACGCATGTCATAAAAGGCAGGCTTGTCAGTACATGCAAGCTGTCAAGTAAAATTGCAAGGCTTAAAATAAAAGGGTGAGAACCTCAGCTGAAAAACCTGAACATGATTACAACTGTAACACTTAAAATCACAGCTACTGGTTAACAACTGTGATATTTTAGTCATAATAAAATTAGGGCACATACTGACATTTCATTCTCATCGTAACCAAGCCAAGTACGTGCACTTGAGACCTCGCATCTTCATGAATGTTAGACCCCTTGTCTCTCCCACTGTTCCCCTTCCTAAGTCTCTTCCCCCAGCTCCTGTCTCTCAGATTGTAAGCCCTAGGGGCAGGGACCATGTCTATTTTATTACTTTGTAAAGTGCCAGGTACACTGCTGGCGCTATATAAATGTTTGTTAATAATAATAAATAATAATAATTTTCATGATTTCTCTCCAAGACCTAGAAGCTTACTTTTTTTTAAAGATTAAAAAAAATAAAGAACTGACATTCTCATGACTTATTCAAATCTCCCTATTTTAAGGACTGCCAGAAGAACCCAAAAGTTGCCCTCAGGAAACAAAAAGAGTTCTGAGAGTGGACAACTCTGATCTCAGCTGTCAGTTAAGATACCAGTTTCCAGCCTTCAGCAGCACTGCAGAAAAATGGTGGAAAGTCAGAGGCAATGAAGGAAAGTGCTCCCCAAGCCAGCTGTCAGTAGCGCTCATGAGGTTGCTGTGAACTAGATAAAGACTGTAAAGCACTTTGGACACAAAGCTCTATGGAAATTAGTGACACAATAAGTAACTGGGGTATTGAAGCTGGCAAATTTGTAACAGCGATTTCATACACTACAGGCCGCTGCCCCAACGATCACCCACCCCTCTTCCCCACAAACAGTACAAGAGAAGCAGGGCCCCTAGAACTTCCTTTCAAACCCACCACTACATTGAAATGGGCCCCAGCTCAGATCTGCCCCCACCAGCTTCCTCCTCGTCTCCCCCAAGTTAGAACCCCACATCCCAGCCCCAGCCCCCCATTTCTGGACTAGAACAGCAGCTCCGTATCCCATGCCGCTCCGGCCTAGAGCCCCCAGATCCCGCCTGGCCTAGTAACCCCACTCCAGTCCCGCGCCCCCCCGCAAATCCCTTACCATGCGGAGCTGAGCCGGCCCTGGAGCCGCCGCTTTAGGATCTCCTCAAAGTTGGTGGCGAGGCGGCGGTAGCTACAGCTGCGGCTGCGGCTGCCATGGAGACCCTGGAGTCGGGGTGCAGGTGGCCGAGGCAGGGGGCAGCAGCACGGGCAGGACCGGCAGCAGCAACACGACTGGCCGGGGACGAGCTTCCGGGTCCTCTTCCGGGACGCAGCCCGCTGCTCCCCCATAGGGTGATTCAAACCGCCCCTCGTGACCCCGACTCGCAGCAGCAATCAGCCCTAGAGGGGCGCGAGGTGGTGTCACAAGAGCCCGCCCCCTTCGGGAGGTGCGACGCCGGTTACTATGGAAACGGGGACAACACGGGCCTAGTGGCGTGGGTGGGGCCTGAGGCGACGGCTAAGGCTGGGCAGGGGCTGTCGCCAGGGTTGGAAGGGGAAGGTAGATTCCCTAGGGGAGGAAGAGGCGTAGGTGGGACGCTAATCCTAGGGATGGAGCTGGAATCAACTATGGGGGCTATGCTCCATGTAGGAGGGGGGAGCAAGAGGCTGGTCCCTTATCTTATTAAACAGGGATTGTGGCGTCTCAGGGGCCAAGCAGGACCTGCAGCTAAGCTTTATGTAGCCCCCCCTGGCTCCAGCCAGCGCCTAGCCCAAGCCCTGAAAAACTCTGCTCAGGGTAAGGGAGCAGAGACGAAGGCAAGTGCACACTAAAATAAGAGTCCGATCCACCGACACATCTATAATCTGCCACCCCCTCTTCCCAAACGCTCACTGCAGGACAAATGCACCCAGCCTAAGGTTGACACCTTTTGCAGTTTGAGCTTGAGACTCCCATTTTGGCCTATAGGAGTCTGACAGTCAAGCAACCCTAACCCATCCCCATTTTCCCTGTAGCCCTGACCACTTGTATTAATCCTCAAAGAAGCCCCTGAGAAAGAAAAAAGTTCCCCTCGCTTGTAATAGGTCCTAAAAGACACTAAGCCATGCATAAATTTTGTTCCAAGCTGTGATCCCTTGAACAAAGTCCCATCTTACCATTCCCCAAACCACTTCTTACTCTGAAGTATTCTCACCTGAGTCAATAGGACTCCTCTGGAGCAGTAGGACAGAGGCTTCTGCACATGCTTAGGCCACTTTGTCACAAACTAGCCTGCTGACTCCAGTTACTCATAATTAAGTAGTTTCAAGATCAGTCTTATTATAGCATTCTCGTGCATGGTGGCTCAGAGCACCTTGGAGCACGCTGTGGTCTCCACAGTTTTTCCTACATACCGTGAAGTGAGTGTGTTAAAAAGGTACTTGCTCACAGTAGCAGAGCTCTTTACAAGACTTTACATACAAAGAATGATGGTAAGAACCCATGATCGATCCTGCATTTCTGTCATGAAATTTACCTGCAATTATCCTGACAAAAACTGTAGTTCTGGTCAGAAACTAAACTAAGAGAATCAGTGAGTCCACGGTGGAACTTAGCAAGAGGAAGCCCCAGCCGTTTGACAATGTGGCTCTGCACTAAATTAGACTGGCGCACTGGGAGAGCAGCAGAGCTACTGGGACCAACGCTATAAAGTATGCCCGTAAGGATTTATGCAATACTCATGTCTTATTGCCAACTCGCTGCTGTCTGCATAGCTGTCTCTCAGGAAACGTCATTCATGGTGTAGAACAGTTCAATATTTCTCCGTTCAGTCTGTTGTCTTCAAATACACCCTGGAAATGGAAGTCACCTGTTTTATCTCATCTATACATGCTCAAATAGTGCATGAAAAATAGGTTATATTTTGCTCAGCAAAATGATTTAGGATACAATCCTCACTCACTAAAGTCAATTGATAATCCAGAACCAGCTGATTTAATGGGTTCCAAATTGCAGCCGTAGGTGTCATGCCTAAAAACACTGCACCAGCAAAAGACCCATTCACTTCCAAGGGGCTTGTACCCATAATAGTAATAACTATTTTATTTCTATAGCACCATGCGTGTGCACGCACACACACACACACACACACACACACACCAAAATGGCTCTGAGCGCTTTACAAAATAAATACAGTATCTTTAAAATAAAAATTCAGTTTAAAGCAATTTGAAGGGGATGGTAAAGAGGGAGGGAGTTCCACACTCGGCCACCCCACTGACTTAAAGCATGATGGCAGGATCCCCAAGGAGCAGGTGGTTTCTGAGCACAGATACCCAAAATGCAAAGCTCCAGGAGCAGGTTCCAGGTAGAGCCAGGGCCCATACCATTCAGGGCTTTAAAAACCAGCAAGCTGCCCAAACTAGTAGACAGCCATACTGCTGCATTCTGAACAGGCTTCAAATGATGGAGAAGCCCTGCTGGCAGCCCACAGAAGAGAGAATTACAGAAATGAAGCCTTGTGGTCACCAGGGCATGGGTCACTGTGCAAAGTCAGACCAGGATAAATAAGGATGTAGTTTATGCAAATAGCATAACTGAAAAATGTATCTCCAAACCACATCTGATATGTGGGTTTTCATGGACAAAGCATGTCTGAAAATGATGCCCAAGTTCTTTACCTGGCCCACCACCTTGACTAAGACCCCGTCAACATGCAGGGGCCCAAGGGAGGCAAGGGAATCTTCATACTGACTGCCCCTTCCCATCAGAATCACCTCCGTATTCACCAGATTGAGCATAAGGTAGCTTTGACACATCCAGCTGGCTATTTTCTTCAGACAGTCCTCCAAGGCAGAGGCGGCAGGGCTCACAGGATGATACACAATTGTATGTATCCTATCAGCGTACTGATGATACTCAACCCTACGCTTGGTTATAACATCCCCAAAGGGTTGCGTGTATATAGTGAACATGGGTGAAAGAATCAAGCCTTGAGGAACACCACATTTCAAGTTCCTCTGGGATGACGCATAACCGCCTATCACCATTGACTGACTCCGCCCCTCCAGGTATGACTGAAATCATCAGCTCCCGTCACATCTGCAGTGTCCCTCAGCTGACGAAGCAGCAACCCATGGTCAATCATATTGAATGCTGCCATGAGGTCCAGCATGACCAAAATGGCCATCTGTCCTCAACCAAAAATTATTAGCAGATCATTCATCACCCTACCATGTGCAGTCTCCACTCTGTAGGCAAGCCAGTACAGCAATTTGAGTATCGAGTTCTTATATTATCAAACTGACTTCTCAAGTTGTAACTATTAATGAAGATATTTCAATGCAATTGCAGTATGTTTTTGGTGAAGAATAAATAGCTTAAATATTATTATTTTTTTAAATCAACAGTCATCTTGGAAAGAGCAGCAAACAGTTTATTTATTGCAAACATTCTCTGTTTCTCCCCCTCCAACTACTCCAGACTAGAATTTGCACCTCATTTCCTTTCTAGAGGCTTTGTAGATTTGGGACATTCTGTCAAACAAAACAAACCTGTCTCACAGCAACAAGAGTCTTCCCATCATGCAAAGTGCAAAATCCTGCACTGCAGGCAGATTTCGACTCCACCCATACAAAATTGCTCAATGCATTCGCTTCCTATAGAGGTGTCCCTTAAGGCATGGAAAGGGAGTATTCCAAGTGGATAAACCAAGGAAATTTAAACACAGCTATTCACAGGAATTCCATCATACATGAGGCTACAGGCAAAAGGATTCCCTGCATCCTACCGTATCATGATGGTTATTTCCATACTGCAATGAGCTCAGCAAGGAAATACACATTCTACTAAGAGAATCACCCCCCACACTATAACCCACGGCAATGCCTCCCTATCCCATTGCTAAATACAGCAACGCTTTTGTTGCCCTTTTGTCACGAAAGCTTCTAGAGAGCCTCACAGGAGTGTAGAATGCTCTTGTCCTTCCCAGAGTAATATTAAAGGAATCTTTCCAGAAACTAAAGCCTTTTTTTTTCTCTTCAAATAACCATTTCATAATAGTCCTATATCAACTTGGGTTGCCCTCTCTAGGTCTCTAGCAGTAGTTGAGAAGCCACGGGTGCCACCAACCACAAAGAAAGGGCTGCTGCAGAAATAACCGTTGAAGCGCCGATCACTCTGAAGAATGAAGTACACAGGATGCTTTTTCGTTGCACCACGGGATCTCTTGCTCAGTGCTCACGCCTCCATCTCCTTCAGCACCGAGCTGCCAAGATGTCACTTCTGGGCAAAATATTCATGGCCTATAAGAGCTACACAGTCTCAGACAGTCAGGAAGTCCGACGGTCACTTGGATGCGTGGAGGTGCAGCCAGCGGCAAAGTCTGGATAGCTATGGAAGATTTGCACCAATTGGGCCGGCCACTCACCAGCCTATTGATAAAACTAGAAGTTGTTGCCTTCTGTTACTTAAATCAACATCCTACACACACACCCCTATCAGTCTAAATGTCCAATGTACATAAGTCTGCATGCCTAGCCCTCTCCTGCTCTTACCAAGGCCTTTACTAGCTCTATGTCGGGCCGTCTGTGTGCACATATTTCACAGTCCTTTTTAATTTATTTTTTTAAAAGGCAAAATTTCTTTCAGAGCAAAAAAAACTTTTCCTGGGCAATGATTCTTAGTGAGGTCACTCTGAGATTTCCGACTCCCTGATGGCCTTCTCCATGCGATGGTACCAAGGCTCAATCCTGGTGTGAGTCATCATGTCATCAAAAGCTTCCAGCCCTTCCATGACCCGGAGGACCCCATACACAGCCTGTGCCGACAGAACAGAGAGAGTTTGTTAATTGCCATAAAACGCTAGCTAGGAGTCTGAAGTGGCGAGGTGACAACTGGCCTCAGGTTAAGCGTTCCGAGTCTGCTTTCCTCCCCCTACGATCTACCCCACCAATCTTAGGAGAAGAAATAATGGAAGAGAATCAGACAGTTCCTCCTCTCCTGGCTCCCTTTCTCCCTTCAGATCCAGCACAAGCTCCTTGCACTCAGCATCAAGGCTCTTCACTACCTTACTCTTCTGTTTTTCTGCCCTCATTTCCTGCTATGTTCCCATCTGAAAATTCACTCTTCCTCTGCCCCAGAACTGCCTGCTCTTTCTCCCATGCTGCCCCTTACATCTGGAACTCCCTCCACAAACACAAGTTCTGCTCCCTCCCAACTTTCAAATCCCTCTGGAAAAATCTGCCTCTTCCATCAGGGCTTCCCCTTGCCTCCATCAATTGCTCATTTAGGCTTCTCATTACTCTCTTATCCTGAAGGTCCCCCCTCTTCTTTTGTAATTTCTGAGTTTCATGGACATGCTCCTCCCCTTGTCCATCCTACATTGTAAGTCCCTCAGGGCAGGGACCTGTGTCTAGGGTTGCCAGCCACTTATGGAAATTTTAAAAGGAAAGGTACCAATATAGGCCCTGCAACATGTATTTCCCCATAAGTGTTCCTTAAAATGTACATAGGTGGCAGCCCTACCTGGGTCTAGTCACAACTGGTCAGCACCAGGCACACTGCTGGTGCTAAATAAATAAATAAATAGTTATAACGTTATTCAGAAGACAGGGTACAGGCTAGGTCAGGATTTGTACCAAGCACAGAGCTGGTATAAATCATGCCCCTCTCCACCCAAACAAAAGTTTAAGGAGATGGTTCTGAATCACAAAAACCACACCTGTTATAACAAGAGCAGAGCAGGTGCTTCAGAAAATAGTTTAACCCTTCAATCCATGCAGATAAACCTTTCTGCCCATGACATTATCATTATGTGGAATTCCACTAACATTACCCTGGCTCCCACCCACCCACACCACTCTTGCAAGATTCTTTCCTTAAATGTCCAGTTGCAGGATAACGGCCTTCGTTACCTCACACTGATCAGTCTCTCCCCAGTACACATTGTAAAGGGTTTGATTCTCTGCCCTTGGAGAAGTCCATAGTAAGACTCCCACCAATGAATGTTTGTCTGTCTTCTCCCCTGTCTCTCCCACTGTCCCCTCTCCTTGTCTCCCCCTCCTTGTCTTTTAGATTGTAAGCCACAGGCAGGGTCTGCATCTATTGTATGTTTCTGTACAGCACCAAGCACCTGACTGGCGCTATATAAATGTTTATAATAATAATAACAACAACAACAAACCATAAAGGTGCAGGATCAGGAGAGTGCATTGCCTAGTGGAAAGGTCCTTGGCTGGTAAACACATTGCATGCCAGCCCTATGTAAGGTGCACATTTCGGAAGTCTTCTCCACTGCATACTATGGAGACATTTACACAGCCTTCCTCCATTTATACAAGCTCACCTCCCCGTGACAGTTGCTCAAAATTATAGGCCCGATACACAGCATAAGATGACAGTGCACATTCTGTGTGTTTTCACACTTACTGTCTAGTGTCCATCACAAAAGTGGGGAAACCCTGGTCCATGGGCCACATCCGGTCCATGGCTGGTTTT
The DNA here is from genome assembly GCA_003113815.1 of Sphenodon punctatus. Taxonomy (NCBI): domain Eukaryota; kingdom Metazoa; phylum Chordata; class Lepidosauria; order Sphenodontia; family Sphenodontidae; genus Sphenodon; species Sphenodon punctatus. The sequence continues at coordinate 4,363,910 of QEPC01005805.1, forward strand.
TATTTGGCCCCTTTCCAATATTGCATTTTGGCTTACTGTCAAGCAGAGTGAGCTCAGTAAAAAGGTGCACAGAGGAGAGCATGCACTCAAGGGTAAGGCATGGCTCGATCTGGACCCTCCCCCTGCCTTTCCGCATCCTGACGGCACTCCTTAAGCACTCCCACCTTCTATCAGGCCCAGGAAACTTCTACTAATTTCTAAAGTGAGTCACAAGAGGGAAAAGGTTCCCCAGCCCAGCATGCCACCTTATAGGCAAGAATAGATGGACAATAATCTCTCCGTGGTATTAAATAAAAGGTTTAACCCAGTTCCTTACCAAGTCGGCGAGATTGGGCTGGCTTCCCCCCATGAACAGTCTCTGCTTGCCAACAGCTTTTACCCAGTCATTTGCTGCTTCATACAAATCTTCCCGGACGTCATCCTGAAGGTGGTGCCTGCAGAAAGAGGAAGGACAACGTTCCACAACCAGTTTATTTCTCCCCATCACCTCACCATCATTCCACCTGACGTGGGGCGACACGTGGCTGGGGAGTGAACTTTTAAGAGAGTTAAGGGGAAAGCCTTGCATAAAAGGCAAAAGAAAAACTCAAAATGTAGCAGGCCACAAAGTACCTTTTGTGAGTGGCCAAGTTAGGAGGATTCAGTTGCCCTCCCAAGCTAATGAGAGAGGTGCCCTGATCCTGTAAAAGAACATTGCATCCATACACAGTCCCAGAGAACAAATGGAGCAGGGCATGGGGTAAAGCCAAGTACCTATGTCTTTGCAGGGCCTAAGTACTTCAGAGCTCAAGGAAAGCCCAGTCTTCCTGCAGAAACACGTACACTAGCAGTCAGCATGCAAGAGGAGACCCATTCATTTCAATGGGACTCCCATACATGTCAACAACAGCAGGCACGTGATCCGCTGGAGTACTGGGTTGCTTGTCTGGAATTTTAGAAATCTCAGCCAGCAATTCTGTCTCCGTGATGCATTCCGTGTACGACATTAGACAGGTCAGAACACTTGCAAGTTCCTTGGCTCTGCCAGTTGTCCAATTTAATTAAACAAGGGATTTCTTTTGGGACCTCTCAATTCCTCTTTTGGGACAGAGAAAAAAATCTACAAGAGTTCCTTCACCCTCCTGTCCACTCAGAGATGTCATTTTAATCATCCCAATCTTGGGGATGAACCTTGAGTGGAAATTTATTCTACCAATCGCCATCTGCATATCCAGAGATCAAAACTACATCTGCAAAGTCAACTGCTACCTCAGTCCATCTATGGCAAGCAGTGGTGCAGCTGGTTACACAAATCAGAAAGGGGGCAATCCCTTTGTTCAAAGGCAGTTAAGAATTTCACACTAGCAAGTAGTCTTTATCTGTAGAACATTAGTTGGCAAGGTCACCTGTTACAGTCAGAGTAACCTGCCTCTTGGCTAATGTTAAAGACAAAAAAAAAAACCAACTTGTCCTTAGCAAAAGTGGAGATTTATTGCAACACTTGTATTGGCTTTGAGAAATGTTATGGGACCATATCTAGCGATGGCCAAAATGAGGATTAGCTAAAAAGCATACCGCTATAGCAGTGGTGGCCAGACTTATGGTGCATGTGACCCATTTTATTCAGGTGCCAACCTCAGGCAATTTACCAAAACCCCTCCCACTGGCTCTGATGCTCCAGGCCAGGACCCCTCCTGCTGGCTCCCAGCTCTAGAGCACCTTAGTAACTGGTCTCAGGAATGGAGAACTCCCTGCTAGAGAGCTTTCCCCACTACACTGAGAGCTCTCCTAGCTTGTCTCTTTCCCACACTCCTCCCCAGAGGTGATCTCCAAAAGGTTGGCTTCCCCTTTCTACACTGCGATTTACTGGCGATTAGCTTGTGACTCCCCAGGAGGTCTCTCTACCTCTGTCACCCCTGCAGTATAGCCATCTCCTGCCCAAATGAGCAGGGGTGTATAGGGTGCAGTGTTACTGACTGAAGGATATGATAAAGCCAAAAGCACCAAGGGATGTTCTGCTGCTTTGCAACCCGGGTGAGTGGTACCCACCTGCTCTTCAACCTCTTGCCGATGAAGAACATGGCAGTAGCCCCCATGTACTTGGCAAAGAAGCCTTCCACGGTGCCAAACTTGCCCTCACGGACAATGTAATCAAAGGAGGCCAGGGCCTCGCCGGGCGTGCGGTACACATTGGGGGAGATGAGGTGAACGAGCCAGTCATCCACCCATTTACGCCACTTCATTTCTTCCCTGAGGACACCCCAAGAAAGAAAACTTCAGTGAGTGAGATGAGCACACCGCACAAAGGGGAAGATAACATGGCAGTGATGGGAATGACCGGCCACCGACATCTGCCAAGGAGGAAAGCACAACGCTCGTACCGGTCTATCCTGCTCCCCTAGTAACATTCCTGCTCCCCTCTGCAAGCTGCTCTAATTCCCAATTCAGTCTGAAGTAGGAAAAACTATAGGACAGCGAGTGAAAAACAACCTAAACTAATCAGGGGATTACAGTCTTCACGCTTCAAGACAAGGCCTTTAGATGCTCTAGAAGGGGATCGCCGCCAACGCCTCCTCTTCCCAGAAGAGAAACACAATGGGTGTCAACAGATGGATGGCAGCCCTAACTCTGTTCCGCCTCACCCCCAGGTGGCCCATCCGCGTAAAAGCAGGCCATCAGATGTGCATGCGGAGCAGGCGCCAGCCCCACTTGCGGTGCTCCAGAACATCCCAGAGCACCACCAGTAGAACAGGCTGCTCAAATCTGGGGTACCAGGAGGAAGAGCTGCTTTCCATCTGCTCGGCAAACGGCTCCTGCAGCATCACTCTCGGCTGGCGGCTGCCCTGGGCAGCCCCACAGAGTTGCAGGCGACAGCCTAGAGCAGAGATTCTCAGCCTCGTGCTGGTGAGCACCCGAGGGCTCGGGGAATGTGTGAAAGTGCCCCCCAAAGCCAGCGGGCAGTCATACTCGGGAGCACTTTCGCACACGTGAGGCCTCCAGTCATAAGCTGCTGCAGAAAGTGGAATAAGCAAGTTGAATTGAAGCAGGGTCAACTTGGGGTGGGAAATTGATTCAGTATCTCAATTTCCACCAAACTGAATTAAACTGAATTGCAGGGGGGGGGGGGGGGGAAAGACAATCTATGCAAGTGTAGGCAAAGCAGTCACCTACGTCACTCCAGTGTTTGTGAATGGAAAAAGGTTGAGAACCTCTGGTCTAGAGCACTGAGTGATCCACCCACAACTCTATGGTGTGGGGGAGGAGGGGTGTGTGGTGTGCGCAGACCACGGTAGCGGCCAGGTCCATTTCAAACAAACCCAGGCAGATAGGATAACCTGCCCTAAAGCAAAGTAATAAACTGAGTCGTTAACTGTAAACCTTAAAGTTGTATACAAATCAGCACTTTCATATTTGTAATTGTTTGTTGTTTAATTAAAAAGGATTACAAAAATTTAAAAACACAGACCCAGGCAGGGCTGGATATGGGCGTGCATCCCCGAAGCAGCGCCAGGGGTGACCAGTCCAACATCCGTCAGAAGACACCCATTGAACAAGCTGGCCATTACAAGTGATAACAAGCCACTTACAGTCCTCTGCCCCATCCCAACCTCTCCCCTCTCCAACCGAGTCTAGATTCTGGCCCTTTCATCTGTGTCCATGTGCCAGCTGTGCAATAATACTGAGCTACAGAGAAGGGGCTTGGATTTGGGTTGTGGGTTTTTTTGTTTTGTTTTTGCTGAAGACTGTTTTGCGATGCGACCTTTTTTATCCTTCTCCATGCACCATCCTACAGATGAACTCCTCCTCTTCTCCCCACAAAACATTCCCCCCACCCCACTTCCCTCTCAGTTTCCATTGAGGGTGTCACCGTCCAGCCTGTCCCTCAGGCATGTATCCTGGGATTCATCTTTGATTCCTCTGTCTCCTTTACACCTCAGATCCAGGCTACATCTGAGGGCATGCACTCAAGAAATGGAGATGGAGCCATGATCTGGACCCTCCTCTTCCTTCTTCTATCCTGTGCACACACCCCTTAAATTCCTGTGCTCAAAATCCTTCCCACCCCATGGAACTTGTGCTAATTCTTATCAAGGGAGAGAAGCGTTTCCCCACTCCCGATTTATTATTAGCAAGCATTTATATAGCGCTAGCAATGTACCTGGCACTTTACAAAGTAATTTAATAAGACACTGTCCCTGCCCTAGGGCTTACAATCTGAGAGACTGAGGGGGGGGGAACGAAGGAAGGGAAACAGAGGGAGAGACAAGGAGTGTAGCATTCGCGAGGTCCAAGGTGCACGCGCTTGACTTGGTTACATCAAGAATGATGCCTGGTTGGTCCGTGTGGTGAGGATATGAGTACACAGACCTTAGGTAGAAGCTCTTCTGTAATCAGACTGGGGGGAGAAAGAACTGTTGCTCAATCACCAACTCTCCAGTAATGAATCAATCTCCGGTTAGCCCCACTGGAAAGCTTAGGAACAAACCCCAAGAGAATAGCCACCTCTCCCCGTTGCAGAAGACATGGAGGTGAGAAAATGAGGGGAGAGGGTGTGTGGGAGAATGGGAATGTTAAGCCTAGGGAAGAGAAGGCTGGAAGAGGGAGGAGGCCGAACACTATTCAACCTGCAAAAAACCCAGGATGAAGCTATTGTTCTTTGAGGCGACAGAGAAGGATGAAAGGTAACGGGTTTGAACTGTAAGAATAAGATTAACATTAAACAGCTGGAAGAATTTTCTAATCATGGAAGGGAATCAGGCAGTGGAACAGATTCCCAATGGAGGCTGGCGGAGTCCCTGTCACTAGAGGCTTGAAAATTAGTACAAGGAACCCACAGAAGTTGGGGGTGGGGGATTTAAGGGGTGCACTCAGGGAGGGTCCTAATCATGGATCTGTCGCCTAGACTTGTGTGCACACCCTCATCTCTGTTCCCTTCCTCCGAGTTCAGTTTTCCTATGGTTTGGGATAGCAATTGGATCCAGTGGCCAGATCCAGGAAATTGAAAAGGGCCAAATAAAAACTAGCCACTGGCTGCGTTTGGCTGAAGTTTCCTCCCCCCTTCCCCCCCGCCCCCCGAGTTAGACCAACATCTCTTGGGAAGAGGTTCGATGTAGTTGGTCCTTAAGGGCAGTGGGGTGGACTAGATGAACTTTTAAGGTTCCTTCCATCCCTAACATTCCCCAATTAGAAGGGACACGTTAGTGATCTTCACATGGGAGGAGGGAAGCCATGAAACCAACTGGTAAATCCCCTACCCCCAGCACATGGCAGATGCTTACGTCCTGGCTTCTTTGATGGGGTAAATGTGCCGAGTCTCTGCTTCATCCAACATGAGCCAGTACTTGTTCCCGTACTCCGTCACCTCCTTGCCCCGCTCATTCACGCCCTTCATGGGGGGGTAAAAGGACACAATCTCTTCCAGGTTCTTCTCCCTAATGACAGAAATACACTTGGAATTCATTTGGGGGGGGGAGGAGGGGGGACACACAAAAAACAGCAACAACATAACAGCTGCCATTTGCTTTGATGGGACAAAACAAAAGGCTTCCCAACATTTTGAGTAGCCAGAGGGAGAAGCCACGCCCCCATGACCCTTAAGCTCCACGCCTGTCAGTAAGCTCCACCTCCTCATGCACTCACACATGCCCATCTCCAAGTTTTCCAAGTGCATACAAAGGGACAAAAGTTCTTCCGTTTATCATTCCCTGCTACTCGTTTCTCTAGGGCTACTAGGTGTACGTGGCACTTTACAGTTACAGATTTTGGAAACAGGTCCCTGCGCAGTGGGCTTACAATCGAAAATGGACACGGGTGAGGGAGCACACAAGGAGAGACAGACACATTCCTATTTAACAGATTTGGGGAACTGAAACGAAGAGGTTGTGACATGCCAAAGGCCATCCAGTGAGCTCATGGAGAGGGTGGGATTCAAACCCTGGCTTCCCAGGTCCAAGTCCAGCACCTTATCCACTACACCACACTGGTTCCAATGGAATTTTGTCAACTAAGTTTCCCCTTACTTTGTCATCATTCCATCATCTCCACATTGTACTCTCAAGTGCTCTTCCGGGGAAGCACCCAGGAAAGAGGTGCCTGTGGCGTGAACATCAGTTGTTTGGTCTCTCTCCCGCAAGAGGGAAAGCGAGATTCAGCACCCAAAGGAGGACTGGTCCCTTCTGAATAGGGACTGCTGAGAGGTATGAAACAAATGCTGCTCTAGTGACAGAGACATGAGTGGAGCAGAACAGGTAAATAGGAGCTGCTATTTACCCTTTCTAAAAATAGTAGAATCAGGGGGCACTCCATGAAATTAACAGCCAGCAGATTTAAAACAAATAAAAAGACATCTGTAGAACTCACTGCCAGAGGATGTTCTGCGAGCCAGTAGTGTATCTGGCTTCAAAAAAAGAATTGGATACACTTTTGGAGGCCAGGTCCATAAAGGGCTACTAGTCAGGGGAACAAGACCCTTGATTGTCAGAAACAGGGGAAGGAAGGAAGGAAAAGGATTACTCCCAATGTAACTTGCTGTGTATTGCCCTGAAGCAACAAAGGCTGGCTGCTGTTGGAGACAGAATGCTGGGCTTGATGGACCATCAGTACGAGCCAGTAATGACAATGACTATGTTCTGAAAAGTTATATAAGGGTGATGGAGGACGAGATGGAATGCACAGCCTTTGCCTCTAGGAGTCAAATGACATGCAGCTTCCAGCTCATGGGAAACGTGGAGGCCTCTGCCGGCAAACATACGCTTACAGCAGGATGGTGAAAACTTACTCTGCCGGACGCGCATGTTTGCCAGCAAAGACACACCCTTCCCACGAGACAGAAGCTGCATGTCATTTACCGCTTGGAGAATCCCGCAGCAACAAAGGCTGTGCATTCCCTCCCAGCTCAGCGGAAGGCACCCTCTCTTCCTGCAGGATAGGCTCAGCAGTGACTATTAGCCAAGTAAGCTGGGGGAGGAGATCTCAAATTGCCGGAAGGTGGAAGTAAATGAATCACTCCATGTATGCTCTGGTTTTCTACGCTTCCTCTGAGGCATCTGCTCCTGTTCACTGACAGACTGGGCTAAAGGGACCACTGGTTTAACCCAGTGTGGCAGTCTTTATGATCTCAATATAAAAACTAAGGAAAGAGGGTAAACTTAAGTTCCAGTTTAAAAAAAAAAGTCTCGTAAAGACTTGTGCACATGGTTAATGTTGCTCAATGACCCATGGCAGGGGTCTCTAAATCCCGTCCCACAAGCCAAATCTCACCCGTGGTAGGGTCCCATCCAGCCCACAGCTTCAAAATCCAACTTGATTATTTCAGTTTATAGCCTGCCCTTCCCCAAAGCAGATTACAAAGCATGCATAAAAACCATAAGATAAACCAATTTTAAAAACTATTAAAATATTTTAAAATCCTTTAAAAGGACCCTGTGAGGTCCAAAAGCTTGCCTACCTCCACCGACTGGAGTTGGGCCAACTAAAGAGATCACTCTCTTACTTGGTCTCTATTCCCTTTTAAAAAAAAAAAAAAAAAAAATACCAGACAGCATTCTAAATCCCCTCTCTGCCTGCCAAAGAAATAGGTCTTACACTGCCTCCAGAAAATGCTCAGGCTGTGGCTAACCTCCGTTCAATAGAAGTATTTTTAAAAATAAAATATACATTTCCAGAATGATGTCATTCCACAACAGCTCCAAACTCTGCATGTTTAACTTGCACTGATAAGTTTGAGCAGAGAATGGGTGAAAACAGACATCTACCTTAACTCGGCTTAGCATTTCTTATGCATGTTGGAGGGCTGTATTGGTGCCCTAGGCAGCCCTGCAACATGCATAAAAAAATGTTAAAGCCGAGTTAAGGTAGTTGTCTGTTTTCACCCTTTGACCGCCCTGCTCTATAGAAACATTCACTGGCTGCAAAACGAGAGAGGGGTGTGCAATCCGACTCACCAGCAAAATGCCGTGAGGTGATCCAGCTCATGGTGGCCAAGAGGCTGGACAATACTGACCTATGTAAAACCACACAGGGGGTTACCGGTAAGCACACGTTAAGTCTTTGCCAGATCAGGGCCTGAACGCTACACCATGGTCGGCTGTTTTTAACGATCACCACCCACTGTTGAGTGCCTAGAGCAGGGATGAGGAACCTCCAACCCATGGCTGGTTTTTATTCCAATTTCCTGGATCTGACCCATGATCTTTCCCTACCCTCCAAGCCCTGAGAGTGAGCTCAGGGGAAGGGAGCAGAGACGAGGGCCTGCACTCAAGGATAAAGAAAAGAATCCATGGCACAGATGCACAATTTGAACTCTCGGCGGTCTTCCCTGTACTCCCAACTCCTACGTAGCCTGCGGAGCTTCTACTAGTTTTCAAAGTGGCCCTAGGGAGGGAAAAGGTTCCCCCCTCCTGTTCTTAGCAAATATGAAGAATGTTAGCCTAGAGAAAGAGGACAATGAAAGTTCATCTTGCCCCTCTGGCCCATCTCCTCCTTACTCTCTCTCTCTCTCTCCACAAACTGGAGCCAAGCACAAAAAGCAAACTGCTCTCATGATGCAAGGAAGATCCAATTCCCCCAACCCACTCACCATGTCTGGACTAACTTAGCCAGTTTTGAAATCATCTTTGCACAAAGACAAAACCCTAGAGCAGGGCTGGGGACTCCTTTCCTCCCCAGGTGCCACTTTGGTAATTAATAAAAGCGCCGAGGGCTACAGAGAAGTGGGGGTCAGGGCTGCTTAAGGGGCGCACTCAGGAAGAGGGTCGGGGTGGTGGCGTAGGTCTCCTCCTTGCCTCTTCCTGCCAGTTTCAACCCCTCCCCTCTCCCTCCTTCGAGGCTCACTCCGTACGCCTCTACTCCCCTCTCCACTTCCATGTTGCAGTTATCTACCGCCCTCCTGGCTCCCTCTCCTCCTTTCTCTCCGAGTTCCAGTCCTGGCTCACCCTATTCCTCTCGGACGACAGCCCCACACTCATCCTTGGCGACTCCAACATTCATGTTGATGCACCCTCTCGGCCTTGCATCGCCTGCTTCCTCCCCTTAGCCTCCTCCTTCAATCTCCACTTCTGGACTAGCTCCCCACCCACAGAGATGGTCACTCTCTTGATCTTGTGTTTTCTAGGAACTGCTCTGTCTCCAATCTCTCCTTCGAGCCCCTTCCCATATCGAACCATATCCTTGCCTCCTTCAACCTCTCCCACTGCTCCCCCTCCTCTTCCCCATCTCCCCGTCCCTTCTGCGATCCACAGGTCATTGTGCCCCAGGACTTTGCCGTCTCCTCCCTCTCCCCTCTTCTCCCCTCAGTCCTCTCCTCCTCCTCCCCCGATTCTGCCATCTCCACCTTCAACTCTCTCTCGCCTCCACCCTCGACTCCCTTGCTCCCCTCTCCTCCCACCCGGCTCGCTTCCGTAACCCTTGTCCTTGGCTCACGCCCCACCATTCACCATCTCCGCTCCTGTACCAGGACTTCTGAACGCCTCTGGCGCAAATCCCACTACCGCGCTGACTTCCTCCACTTCACATTCTGCCTCTCATCACTCAACTCTGCTAGATAGCAGTACTATGCCTCATACATTGAGTCTTGCTCCCAGGACCCTCACCACCTCTTTTCCACCTTTGACTCCCTTCTTAAACCCCCCCTGTCCTCCTCCTCCCTCTTCTCTCTCCACTCAGGATCTTGCTCTCTTTTTCACCTCTAAAATTGACAAGATCCACCTGGATATCGCTTCCAAGTCCTCTCCCCCTACTACTCCTCTCCCTCCACCTCTCTCCTGTCCTCCTTCCCTCCTGCCTCCCTTGAGGAAATCTCCTACCTGCTCTCCTCCTCCAACCCCTCCACTTGCCCCCTGGACCCCATTCCTTCCTGCCTCCTGACCTCCATTGCTTCCACTGTTGCCCCTCCCCTCGTGCACATCATCAACCTCTCCATCTCAACCAGCTCCTTCCCCTCTGTCTTTAAACACGCCACTGTCTCCCCCATCCTCAAAAAGTCCACTCTGGATCCCTCTGAACCCTCTAATTACCGTCCTGTCTCGCTCCTCCCTTTTTCTTCCAAACTCCTTGAACGCACTGTCTACTCACGTTGCCTTGACCTCCTCTCCGCCAACTCCTCCATTGACCCCCTCCAATCTGGCTTCTGCCCCCTTCACTCCACTGAAACCGCTCTGGCTAAGATCACCAACGATCTTCTTGTGGCTAAATCCAACC
>QEPC01005805.1:4375264-4442458 GCA_003113815.1 Sphenodon punctatus
GTCTTCTAGATTGTAAGCTCTCGGGCAAGGACCATGTCTATCTTATTCTCTGTAAAGCGCCAGGTACATCGCTGGTGCTATATAAATGCTTATAATAATAATCATGGACCTGTCTCCTATTCTTGTGTGTATGCCCTCCTCTCTGCTCCCCTCTCCTGAGCTCAGTTTTTCAGTGCCTGGGGAAAAGAACTGGATCCATGGGCCAGAGTTAGGAACTGGAAAGGGGCCAAATCAAAACTAGTTGCAGGCCACATTTGGATCCCAGGTCTGAGGTTTCCCACCCCTGACCTAGAGGAAAAGGAAGCATAAGCAATTGTGGTCTATGAATACTCACGTAGACTTGTGTGTGTATTTCTCTGCGTCATTATGATTTGCACCTCCTATCTGGGCTGGCTGTAGCAGACACACTTAGATTGCTCTCAAGGGCACAGGTCATTCGGGAGCAGCAAGATACTGAGTGAGCTGGCGAGATCATTCATTTAGCTTGTTTGAGAGGGACTGATCCCACCTACAGTCTTGGGATCTGATCCTGTAAACACTTACGCACACACAGCCCTACGACTACATGTGCATACATTTTGCAAGGGTGGAGCCTGGTTGGCCAGTTTCCTTACCTGGAAAGGAGATACGTCTTTATTGCACTGATGATCACGGAAGAGTCATTCAATTGCTGCAAGAGAAAGTTACCGCAAACTAGCATCAGAATTGATGGCACCAAGGAGACAGGGTTGCTTAATGGGCTTAGCCAACTGCATTCCCCTTTTACTTCATAAGTGGCTATGTTTCCAGGGCTTCCCTTACCACTGCTATCTGCTCCACTGCCTAAGTATATCACAGCAGAACAGGGATGGCCAGCCAGGTGTATGGCAGATACAATCCTCTTGATCTAGATGTCAGCCTCAGGCGATCTACCAGGAGCCCCCATGCTGGCTCTAGCACTCCAGGCTTGGACCCTCCCTGGCGGCTTCCAGAGAACTGGTCTCAGGAGAGAAACACTTTTCTTTTGAGTCTACCCTGATGCACCTAAGGAGATCGCCTAGCCCCTCTCCTCCCCAGAGAGGCTCCTGGGTCACTGGTCCTGTTCTTCTCAGGCGAGGTGATCTTGGAGAGGCCGGTCCTTCTCCCCACTCTGCCGTACACCAAAGGCTAGTTTGTGATCCACCAGTAGATCACTAATTATCTCTTGGTTGCCCCCGATCGAGAGGATGGTAACTATCTCGGGGAAAGGACACTGTGGCAGGGGGGTCTTCCCAGTGCCACATAGCGGGCACTGGGGTGTCAATAGGAGACGTTACAAACCCCACTGCCATGCGTATTCACCCCTAAGAAGGGGGTGCACTCACACAGGAATCAGCACTGCTCACGTCACAGATGGGAAATCAACTCAACAGTCTAGACACACAGTTCCTCAGTGCCCCTGGGCTGCTAGCTCAGCCGCCTCCACCCTGGAGGCCCAGCACAATTTCTCCCAACACATCTCCAAGTAGCTAAGCCCCAAAGTCCATAGGCTCCAGGCAGTGATGTGGGTTTTCTGGAAAATTCTGAATCTGAACATTTTCCTGTGCAAAATTTCCTATAGCTCTGGAAAATTTTCCACAGAAAAATTTGGTAGTGGAAAGTTTTTCATTGTGGAAAAATGTTTCACACGTCACTGGCTCCAGACCAGCAAGGCCCTGGCTCTCTGCAAGCCTTTACCCAGGCAACAGGCACCTTTCCTGGGCACAGCCTTTCCAGTACCTGGGTTCGCTCCTTCCCCCTGGTTCTCCTTGTCTTCAAGACCCTGGAGAGCAGAGAGTGATAGATCCAGCTTTCAGGCTTCTCCCAGCATAGGCCTAGAAGATGTTGCCTTCTTGGTTTCCAAGCAGGGACTGCCAGATCCTCAGTCCTGCAGTCTCTTATACAGCCAGAGTGGGCGCGGCCAACATCCCAGCCTTGCTGTCCTTAAAGGGCCAGTGTCCTGCCCACTCTGGATTCCTACTGCACAACCTGTTTCTCTCACAGGCGGCTTTCTTGGCATGGGCTGACTTCCCCAAACCCATGCGTATGTGCACAGTCCACCGGCTGGCGCCCTCAGCCTCCTCTTAAAGGGGGCAGTAGCCGTGCAGGACTGCTCCCTGCTACAGACACACACAAAGGGGTTTCAACTCAAGCAGCTGGGGCTGCAGAGGACAAAGAGCAAACACCACCACCCTTGCCTCCTTCCCAAGTGCTGGGTGCCAGTGCAGGGCTGGCCTTAGGTTTGCTGTTCCCCTGGGATTTGCACTGTGGGGATGGGAGGAAGCTCCTAATCCCTGTTAGATGCATGATTGGTGGGGAACACACAGCATAAAGCCCTGCCTTCTTGGGGTGGCACCAAAGAGGGGACTGCACAACCTTAGGGGGGTATCCCAGAGTACCTGGGGTCCCAGACCCCTCAAAAGCTCCAAAAGTCACACGTACCACTCAGTGCCACCCTCAGGAAGCCACCACTCTGACAAGGTGTCCTCCCCTGTCCACTGAATGAGCTAGACACCAGAGAGCACAGAGGGGCTGCACCTTATACCAATTGGCTGGCCAGGCCTAACATCAGCAGCAGACCCATTTTACAGACGAGGAACCAAGGCAGTGACAGAGACTTGCCCAAGTCAGAATACAAGCTCAAGCTTTCCATCCTGGCATGCTATTCACTGGCCCTTCCCACTGCAAGGGACAAACCAGCATTGTGAATAAAAAAAAGTAGGGCATAGCATCCAGTTACATTACAGGTAGGTTTGGGGTGCCCAGTCCTATCCACACAGACTACAGACAGGGCAAGGCGATTACTTGTTCCCTGTATGGGGAAGAGGTGTTTGGGTGGAATAAGTGCCTTGGGCTTTCATTTCTTGCCTTCCCCTCCTTCCCGACTTGCTACAAGATTCTCTAGCAGCGGCACTGACCAGCAGTGCGGCTCATTCACAAGGGCCAAACTTTATTATGGCAAAGTGAAAGGGAGACTAAAGCCGAGAGATCTGTACATACAGCAATATGGGGTTTGGGTCAGACAGGCGAAAGAGAGAGCGCTGGAAACCCTTGGAAATAAGAGATTATCCTACAGGCCTTGTCTAGCCACTTCTGGCGGTTTGACCCCAAGACTCCCATTTTGGCCCTATGGGAGTCTCAGGGTCAAACCACAAGAGCTGGTCACCCTAAGGATAATCCGGACGGAGAGGCAAAACCCATGACCTGGCAAACTTCAGAGATCTAAAGGGCTGCCACAAAGATGGCAAGGAAGCGTTCTCTCCATTGCTACAGAGGGCAATTACAGGATGGGAGATTTTGGTTAAAGATCAGGAAAAAAACAACAGTAACAGGCTGTTTGGCCATGGGACAAATAGTCGAAAACAGGACTGGCTCTCAAAGTATTTTGAACCACGTCCCCTTTCCACACGTGTTTGTTGTAATTGAGGCCCCTCCCTCCCACACCCCCATTTACTCCTTCTTCCCCTTCCCACCCTCCTATTACTTCCCCTCCGTCCTCTGTGTTCTTTCACTCTCTCCCGCCGTGCCACCCCGTTATTTGGGAAATTCCCCTTAGCCCAGCAAAAGTGTGTTTGCCAGCTGGGGCTCCTTCTCGCACCCCCTTCTGGGCCCACCAACTCCCCAGTTTGAGATTTTAAGGCAGCCTGGCTGTATTCAAAACCTGCTCCTGGAACCTCATCCTACTGGCTATCTGCGCTGATAGGGGATCCCATCCATCCCACCTTAGTTAAGACGATGGGCAATCAGGCCTTTGCTGTGCCAGGCCCCTCAGTGTGGAAATCACTCCCTCCGGGTGTTCATCTTAGTTCCTCCCGCCTCATCTTCAAAAAGCACCTGGAAACTTTTTTGTTCTGCAGGTGCTTTTAGAGGATCCACTGCTGGTTCCCCCATCATATATTTTATTTTATTTATTTCACAAACTTTTACCCTGCCCCTTCTGCCAAGGCAGCTCGCGGGTGCTTACAATATAAAATATAAAACAATATAAATATAATTAAAACAACACACATTATACACACACACACACATATATATATATATATATAAATAAAAAATATAAATCATAATGGGAGACATAAAAATAATCAAGCCACCCCCCTCCTAACCTAACCCCCGCAAGATCCCACCCTTCATTCATCTCCCTCACCAAAAGCCTGGCAGAACAGACAGGTCTTACACAGATGACGGAAGGAGAGGAGGTCCGGGGCCACCGGGCCTCCACTGGAAGGGAGTTCCACCAATGAGGAGTGGCCACTGAAAACGCCCTCTCCGTAGTCGCCCCCCCGAACAACATGGAGGACTTCAAGAAGGGAGCTCGCGGCAGACCGCAGGGGCTGATCCAGAACACGGGGGGGGAGGTGGTCCCGTAGATAGGCGTGGCCCAGGCTGTATAGGGCTTTATACATCAAAACCAACACCTTGAATTGGGCCTAGAAGACTATGGGCAGCCAGTGCAGAGCCCGGAGCACCGACGTAATGTGCTCACGGCGGCCCATCCCCATAAGGAGCCGGGCCGCCGCATTCTGCACTAGCTGCAGTCTCCGAATTGTCACCATGGGTAGCTTCATGTAGACCACGTTACAATAGTCCAGTGTTGAGGTAATGAAAGCATGGATGATAGTGGCAAGGTCACTATCCGAAACATACAACAAAAGCACCAGATGTAATTGGCGGCACGCACTCCTCTCCACAGCCCCCACCTGGAGATCCAAGTGGAGCTGAGGATTGAGGAGCACGCCCAGACCGCGAACCTGGGGGACCAGTGGAGGGCGAATTCCATCAATGACTGGAGCCACTACATCCACCACCTTACGCACCACCATCTCCTCCGTCTTGTCGGGATTCAACTTCAGTCGGCTCGCCCTCATCCAGTTCCCCACAGCCGCCAAACATTGGGTAAGCATCGAGGCTGCCGGGTCTGGGTCGAATGAAAAAGAGCAGTAGAGTTCGGCGTCACCTGCATGTTGATGACACCGCACCCCATAAGGTCTCACGACCTCACCGAGCGGCTGCATAGACACGTTGAACAGGAGAGGGAACAGAATGGAACCTTGCGGGACTCCACACGTGAGGTCTCGTGGAGTTGAAAAACAGTCCCCGAGCACCATACGCTGAGTTCTTCCGGCCAGGAAAGAGTGAAACCATTCAAGAACAATCCCACCCATCCTGGTTCAGTCCCTCAGGCGAGTCACCAACATCTCATGGTCAACGGTATCAAACGCAGCCGACAGATCTAACAAGATCAACAGGGTCAATCTACCCTGATCCAATTCTCGGCAGAGGTCGTTGACCAAGGCCAAAAGTGAAGTCTCAGTGCCATAACCCAGACGAAAGCCGGACTGCGAGGGATGAAGAAAACTGGTGCAGTCCAGATGCTCCTGTAGCTGCCGAGCCACAACCCATTCAATAACCTTCCCTAAAAGGGGGAGGTTAGAGACAGGCCGATAATTGGCAAGGGAGTCAATGTCTCTCTCTCTCTCTCTCTCTCTTTACTTTCCCCTTTTAAAATTATTTTAAATTTATTTGATGGGTGTTTTATTATGCTGTTTTATTGTATTTAAAATGTTGTAAAGCACTCTGGGCACCTTCTGGCAGAGGGGAGCTATAATAAGAATAGTTTTTAGTTATAGATTATATTATTATTATTAATTATTATTGTAGGCTCTTCATCACTGAGATTTCCCAAGGCTGGACAGCCATCTGTCGGGGATGTCATCGCTGTCGACTTCCTGCATCAAAGCAGGAAGCGGGAGAGGTTGCACTAGATAAACTCTGAAGTACCTTCCAACGCTAGGCTTTCCTGACTGTTGTCAAAGAGGGCCATCAAGCACCAGCATCAAGCACTCACCAAAGGGCTTCCAGCGTTGGCTAGAAGGATGGGCACTTTCCTGTAGGAGGAGAATTTGATCTCTTGCCTCATGACCGGATTCACTTCCACAACTTCGTAGGGCAGGCTGTGGTAGTCAAGAAAGGCTCGGACTTTGCTGCAGAAGGGGCAGGTCTTGTACTGGTACAGGGTCAACTGCAGCCGGCTTTCAGGGAGCTGGGGTGGGGAGAAAGCCACAAGTTTGCATCTTCAGCTCAGAAACATTCCTCTCCCCCCCCACCCCCTTTCTAATTCAAATTGCTGTTGCTCATATTTGCTATTTGGGCTTGTGGCCAACTCATCAGATTCAAAGCTCACCAACTCGTTACCATGTATGTCCTTCCAGTGTCATTCTAAGTTAGGGTGGCCAGATATGCAAATTCTAGAGGGCACTTGTTATGAGAAATCCCAGTTGCAGGGCTGCATTGCCTCCAGCGCAACCCTGCAACCTGTATTTCTCATAAGTATCCTCTAAAATGTGCATATCTGGCCACCCTATTTCCAGGTTTTAAGGTATTTGTGAGGAATATCTTCCTTTCCAAAGGCCTGACCTGAGAGGCACACAGGATTTGTATCAATGTAACAATAATGGTTAGGAGTGTAGCTTACACAGATCCAGTTAAATCAGCACAAACCTGGGCTGTTTGACGGATATAAGCTCCTTTCTAGGGGTACAGTTTGTTTCAGTAAACACATAGAGAGGGGATTATATTCACAGAATTGCATCCGCTTGCACTGATTTAATGGTACCGAAACAGATGTATAGTTACATTAATATAAAAGCTGTGTATAACACCCCTAAATCCCTCCATGACAACACCAGTCACTCATGAGAAAAGACCAGTTCAATAGGCCAGGAAGCAATGGCTGTTTCTCTTTGCACCACTATTTTGGAGGGCAGTGACACTTCTACAAAGACATTCCCACCCCCTCAACCTCTCCTGTAGGGTCAAGGAGTTGCACCTTCTGACATCAGGGTGGGCCACTATCTACAGCAATTGTCAGAGCCTAACCAAGTCACAATACTTGCTAGTCACTTGGTTACCTAACCCCCTCTTGGGAGCTTGCAAGGAGTCATTCGTTGATTGTTCTTCTAGGCCCTTAACAGCCATTTCTCTTGTCATTCCTACAAAGAAGAGCAATTGTGCCAAAAGGACCTAAATATCGATCCTTTCAATGATTTTCCATTAAGCTTTTTTCGGCACTCTAATTTTTAAGACAAACTATTTTCTGCTGTGATTTGAAACTCTCCACCCAGGAGCGTAGCTAGGTGGGAATGGGTGCCCTGCTGGGGCACTCCATGCAGCCTGCATATGCCCCTTTCCGCTGTCTCGCTCCTCCACTAGGGCCAGAGAGCTTTGGAGGGGGGGTGCATCGGTCCTTCTGCCCCCACCATAATGGAAGATTTAGGAATCAGGTGGGTTTTTTTTGGGGGGGGGGCATGTCATCTATTCTCACCCCAAGGGGTTCAGGGGAGCCTTCGGGGGCAGGGGTTCCTGTTCCCTGCTTCCAGCTTGGTTACACCCCCTCGCCTCGGGGAATGGACCAAGCCTCCAACGCGAGGGTGATTTGGACCCAGATTGCATGGGGAGGCAATGGGCTGGGAGGGCTGCAGGCAAGGAGAACAAGCAGGCTCCTCCTGCCTTGCCAGGGATGGGGAGGGGTCTTACCTGGGCTGCCTCCTGCTGGGCCAGGTGCTCCCGAGCCTTCAAGCGATACTGGAGAGTCTGGTAAAGGCCAAACGTGCCCCCGAGGGCAAAAGCAGCCCCCAGCAGCAGGCGGCCGCCTTGCCTCGCCTGGCCCTGCCCCCAGCGCCCTGCTCCGGGGGCGATGCCATAAGCCCTGCTCGGGGCTCGCTGCAGCCCCACCGCAGCTGCCTGGCCAGCAGCTCGGAGCCTCCAGGGGAGCTGCCCCAAGCACCTCCAGCCACTGCAGGCTGCTGCCATCTTTACTTTGCAAAAAAAAATATCACAAAAAACGGTGGAGGAGGGCCCCTCAAACGACTCGCACGAAAGCTTTAAAGACACAGGTGCTGCAATCCTCAAACTACCAACTCCTGAGGACTCCGATTGGAGGGCTTCGGCCTTCACCCACTAGAGTTAGTGGATTGGCGAGTGCAGTAGGAGCCTCTAGAGGATTTCCTTTGGCCTTCAATGGGACTCCTCTGGAGTAAGCTGTTTGAGAAATGCAGCTAGAGCTTGCCTTTTATAACACTTCCTTTTCTCTGGGGCATCCTTTCTGCCCAGATTTTGTGGAGCAAGGAATAGGGAGCGGTTATTGAACCCTTCTCAGAACGGGTTGGGAGGCACCCTACAAAAGCAAACAAACCAGCAAATCAAAGGAAGTATTGTTTTCAGTCAATCTACAATTAACCTGTGGAACTCATTGCCAGAGGATGTTGTGAAGGCATCAATAGCATAACTGGTTTAAAAAGAAAGAAAGGAGGATTGGATCATTTGTTAGAGGATATGTCCACAAACGGCTGTCAGTCAAGTTGGTCAGGGGCTGAGACTGTCAGGTGATGGGAATGGATCACTACTGCAGAAGTGGAGACCCTCAGATTCAGCAGACAATTGTGCTCCTCCCCGGCAAGTTTGTATGTGGCCCCTTTCCAGTTCTTACATCTGGCCCCTGGATCCAGTTTCTGCACCAAAACGCTGAAAAGCTGAGCTCAGGTTAAGTGAGTAGAGATGACAGCATGCACACAAGGATAGGAGACAGATCTATCATCTGGATATTCCCATTCCCAACTTCTGGGCGGCCCTAGGAGACTGTACTCATTTTCAAAGTGACCCTAAGGAAGGAAAAGCTGTACACTTCTCTAAAGCAATTTATTGTAGTCGCTCACTGTCAGAGACAGGATACTGGGTCAGCTGGATCTTTGCTCTAACAGCCGCACAATCTGAACATTCACAATCAATGACATCATTGCATGGCTAGTATTCAGGCTGGCCTTACCACCGGGCAACCTAGGGCAACAAAAGAGTAAACACAAATATAAATCTTCAGGCTTCAGAGAAGTTGTTTCATGACTCATATGTCTCATGCTGGGTATAATTCTGATTCTATTTAAGTCAGCAGGAGTCTTACCATCATCTTCAATGGAGTCTGGATTATGCCCACTGTTAAATGTATGGGCATAATAAATGTATAGGTTTTAACTCCTCCTAAAAGTGCCTAGCCGGATCATCAGGGTTCCAAGTTTTCTCTGGCCCAAAATTGAAAATTCTCTGGAGGAAAAAAAAACCCCACCCTAAGTTCTCAAACACCAAAATCTGAATTTCCCAGTGTTTATTACAAATTATTCATTTTTGGGTGACAATTTGATGCACTGGTTGCCACTGCCACTCAAATAACAAATAAAACACCACCACACTATCCCACACCAGACAGCCCTGGCATGGAGCTCAAGTCTCTCCCTCTGCAGGTGGCGGTGGTAGTGCCGCTCCAACTCCCGCCTTGCCGCCAGCATTAGCATGGACCCCAACATACCTTGGCCTCACCAAAAGCCAGATGCAGCTGTTTTCTTCTAGCGACAAATCTCTCGGATGCAAGCACACATCAGAACCTCCACAGAGCTTCTGCCTCCTTTAAATTTACACTGCTGACAGTGAGCTTTTGCAGGCAGTAATTTCCTAGGAAAAATAAATAAATAATACTTCTGTGTTTTTCTCTGGGAAAACAGGACTTCAATTTTTTTGTCTGATAAAACAGGAATTCTGCATTTTTCTCTGGTTTTTCATGCTAAACGGAAAACCAGAAACCCTGCAGACCATATTAAGGAAAGAAAGGGAATTGAGTGAAGTGCTTATTAAGGGCCTGATATTGTGGACCTTGTTGTCAGAAGATGTCATCAAGGCCAGTAGCATAGCTGCGTTTAAATAGGATTGGATAAATTATTGGGAGGATACATCCTTAATTGGTTATTAGTCGAGTAGGTCAGGAAGCACAACTTATTTCGGGAGCTGGGTGGGAACAGCAGGGGACAGATTGTTCCATTATGACTTGTTGGGTACTTCTGTGAAGTGACCAAAGTTGGTCAGTGTCCAAGACATGATGTTGGGCTCAGTGTGGCACTTCTTATGTTCCACGCAAAGCACCCCTGAGAGGCAGTCTGAGTTTCAGAGTCTCAATACATGGATGAGACAGTGGTGCAGGGAGGAGACCTTCAGATTCATTTGGAACTGGGGAACCTTTTGGGGAAGGGAGAGTATGACAGGGTGCCTAGGCCTGGGAATGAGAACCCAGTTGAACTTTAGCTACTAGCCCTTTAAGAACTAAACGTAGAGACAGAAAGTTGGTCAACTGAATGGTCACAACTGTAAGTCTTTGCTAACTAAAAAGGATGGTGCATGAGAGCTAGGAATGGTCCTTAGGAATCCAGCTGCTGGTGCTACAAATTAAAAAGGAGATAGAGCAGTTTTTAAACTAGAATCTGTGGGGAAGCAGACAGGCATTAAGGAGTGCATGGCTCATGCTGACGCATCTCCGAAGAATGCCATTAATTCAGAGTATCCTAATATAGAGGATAGAAAAGAAGCCAAGAGAGCTCAGGTGGAAATCTGTACAGAAGAGACAAACTTAAACAATTAAAAAATAACTGAATCAGTTCCTTATAACAAGCAGAAGAATAAAAATAATACATTTAAGTATATACAAATGCTAGAAGTCTAAAAAGTAAGAGGTGAATTATGAAGATATAGATATTCCATAATCAAAAAAAGTTTGGTTTTAGGAAGGCGTTAAGACCCTTGCAAATTCAGTCCTGCTCCAAAAAGCATGAAAATTGCAAGTTAAGGCCATGCCCTTAACTCGCATGACATGAAAGTGGCAAAGACAATGTATGCTATCAAATTGTTCTCCCTTACAACTTTAGGGTCCACATTTACACTTAACCTTGGTCTTTTATTCCCAATCCTTTTCCCTTTCCAGGTTGGTAGCAACACTGAAGCTAGAAAACAGGAGTGGGTCAAGGGGCAGCTTTTCTATGGGTTCGGGGGAACAGGATAGCCTTAACATCCATGCCATGTAAGCGGTAAAGACATTGTACAGTCTCGCATATTGTGCTTACTTCCAACTTAGGCTCCATGCAGCCACGCTTTGCCTTGGTCTTTCAGCCCCAATCCTCTTCCTCTGCAGTTTGGGGGCAACACTGAAGGTGGGGACAGTGCTATATAAATGTTTAATATGAATTTGAACGGCGGTGGCCCTCACCTGAGGGTGCCTGGGGCAGTGCCCTGCTCCCGCTCCCCCCCCCCCCCCGTCCACCCGGTGCTGCACTGACAGAGCGCTCACTGTCTGAGTGCTCGGTCTGACTCCCTTCTGGGACTCCAGAGTCTGAAGTCCCAGAAGGGACAAACTTTAACTGAACGCGATCTGGGTGGCTCAGCATTCAGTCCAAGTGCCGCCACTGGGAAATCAAATTTCCTGCTCACGTCAGCTTCGCATTGAGCCCTATGGGCTCAATGCAAAGCCTCACATGGTCGGTGGAGGTGCTCGACGGTGAGATGGGCTGCAGCACGCATGTTCGAACTGTTGAGCATGCGCGCCGCAGCCCATCTCGCCGCCGAGCGCCTCCACTGAATCCTGAAGCCTCACCTGCCTGTCTCCAGTCCAACTCCTGAGTCCTGCCTGCAACAGTGAGTAAATGGGCTGGGGGGGCAGAAGACGTATGAACTGTGGGAACCAACCAATGTCAGACGAGATGCTACCTTGCATGGCCACCCAGGAGCTATGGAGCGCACTGCCCGTCTGAAGGTGGAGCGGCTGGATGTGCACTACCATGAGCCACAGAGTCCCCACTCATGGCCATGCATGGAGCCCTGCCAGGAACTCCGGAGTGCTTCCTGCAGGGTAAGACAAATCGCTCTGTGGCAAAGGGCAGCCACAGAACCACTGCCCCTATGAACGGTGGGGGGAAGACATATGAACTGTGGGAAGACATATGAACCGGGGAGCAGAAGACATATGAACTGTGCTTATTCTCCTGGGTAAAGAGGAGATTTCAAAGTGACCTACTATCTAGAACTAAATTATGAAGTGAGAAAACAAAAGATGTTGAAATAACAGGACAAGCTTTATTCTGCTGACTACAAAGAAACTAAATTAAATGAAACCTTAGGTGACCTTGGGCCAGTGGCATTATTATCTCAGCCTAACCTACCTCACAGGGTTGTTGTGAGGATTAAAAGTTGTGTTCAGTTGTTGTATGTAAAACACTCCAAGTGCCATGGCAGGGGGGCGTTATATAAAAATAAAGATCATTAATTATTATTAATTATTATTAACTAAGGGTGCAATCCTTTGTCATTAAAATAACTGGCAAAACCTCATTGTCATGGACTTCAATGAGTTAGGCAAAGTGTAGGGCTGCCACCTTTTGCAGTTTGACTTTGGGTGTTTTTAAACGAGCAAGTGGATGGAAGTTGTCTGTGGTCGCTGAGTGTCACAGCTGCTGAGCACTCACCCAGGTGGAGTGCGGGGAAAGTGATTCAAACAGGTGGCTCCATGCACTCCCCCCCGAACCCAACAGACCGCAGGCGAGGGGGGAGTGCGCTGCGCTGGCCTTTGTAAGTGACAAGGAACCCAGGCTCCTCGCTGCTCCTGGCCAGTTTCTGTGACTTGGGGTTGCTTCCCTCACCCGAGTGGTAGCCCCCCTGTTTGTGGCTGGCTGCCCCCACCGTTCATAGGGGCAGGGGTTGTGTGGCTGCCCATTGCCCCAGAGCGATTTGGCTTACCCTGCAGGAAGCACTCGGGAGTTCCTGGCAGGGCTCCATGCATGGCCATGAGTGGGGAGGGACTCTGTGGCTCATGGTAGCGCACGTCCAGCCGGGCAGTGCGCTCCATAGCTCCTGGGTGGCCAGGCAAGGTAGCATCTCGTCTGACATTGGTTGGGGGGGGAGGGAGTAATTGTACTTAGCTTTTAAAATGGGCGTGTTCAGGTAAGAATGCTTTCTCAGTCAAAAACCTCTTTTGAAATAAACTTTAAATCACAGTTAAGAAAATGAAGATGTGTGGGATTGTCCAAAACAACAAGTATTGAACCAGCCAAGGTTTCTAGGGGGGAAGGAAAGGCTGCCTCCTCTGTTGGTTTGACCCGGACTCTGCGCACACAGTCATTGAAGTCAATGGGTCTATGCAGAGCTTTCTGTGAGCAGGGGTGCTCCGAGCAAGTCAATGTTTGCATTCAGGGGAAGATCCCTACACGTCAGTAAGAAATTAGGTTGGAAAGTAAACGTCTACCCAGTTCCTGGGGAGGGGAATCTGTAGAAAATTTGTTATGCATTAGGTTAGAAGGCTGTTTCTCGTCCGTCCGCGGCCTAATCAATATGGTGTCTATCCACAACCATAGAGTTTAACTAGTTAGGGGCGGGGCTCTCAGGAGCACGGCGAGCCGCTGCCCACCTCCCTTCAGAGCTCCTCCTCCGCCTTCTCTGTGGCTCCCCCCTGAGGGACACGCCCCCTGAGGGAGGGGCGAAGCGGGTGGCTGATTCCCGGCATTCTTTGCTGGCGTGGGGGGGGTGCGGTGTCTCAGCGTTCCAGTGGGGGTGTGGCTTGGCGGTTCGGTGTCTCAGTGTTCCATAGGGGGCGTGGTTTGCTGGTGCGGTGTCTCCGCGTTCCATCGGGGCGCCCGGGCAGCGTCTGCGGCAGCATTGCCATGTCAGGGCCCAACAGCGAGCCTCACCTGCTCCTCCGGAGCGCCGGGCGGGGCGAGGGCGACGACGAGGATGACGGCGGTTTCGGGGACGCAGGTAACCGGCAGGCAGCCAGGGAACTTCTCCTCCTCTGTTTCTTCTACCCTCCCGGCCTGTTAACACTCTCTTCTCAGCCTGGGCAGCTGGATCCTGCGAGGAGGCGGCAGCTCTCGGGTTCATTTTGCTTCCTCATCCACACCCGGGCAGCCTAGCTGTTCATGTGCCCTTTGTTTCCCCACCCTGTTCATTGATTTTGCTACAAGCGTCTGCATGGCCCCTGCATAAAGCGGCTGGCATCTAGCATTCTAGCTTCGTCTGCCCATTGATAAGGGGGTGGGGAGCTGGGCATGTTTGTTGAGGAGGCAGAGGAGCCTCTTCTGGTCTCCTTAACTGGATTCTACTACAAAACGGAAAAATGGAGATGGGTGGGGTGTGGGAGAGCGTTTTTTGCAGCTGAAATTTACGAAAATTCAGCTGTCCCAATTCTTAAAAGCAAAAATGTTAGACTTTTTGAGGGGATCGGACACCCCGTTCCAGAAGCTTTGAAATAAAAATACCATTTAAAGGTAGCTGGGAAAAAGCATCCCAAAATCGGATTGGCTGTTCTGACTGCGCCTTTGGGCATTGGTGCAGTTTATGGATTGTCAATCCTCTCCCCTAGGATTATTTCACCTTGCCCCTCCAGTGCAGAAAACCTATCAGGCTTACCCTGCATGGAGCACTCCGGATTTCCCGGCAGTGCATGGACATGAGCAGGTGTGCTCCTAGCAAGCGACTGCGCACCCCACTGCTCCACCTGCAGACAGGCAGCGGGCTCCAGATAGCTCCTGGGTGGCCGTGCAGGGTAGCATCTCATTTAAGAACACCTTAAGATAAACCTACGCCAGCTGTTGAGTAGCCCTAGAAAAGCATTGCTAGGAGCTGCCAGCCTGGGACCGGTCAGAGCGAAGAGGATTTAGTTAAGGATAAGGAGTCCTGCACTTCTGGAGCAGGCGGAGAGGCAGTGGGATCACAGGAGCTGAATAAGAACACTCACAGATAATCCATAAGGGAAAAATAACCAGAGAATATGCAGCATGATTCAGACTTCAAGGTTTAGCTTCTGTTTCTCATGTTGCTGCTGAAGCCTCTGCAACGTGCAAATGTGCCACTCAACACTGCAACAAAGAGACCCGCTTGCAGCTGGGTTCAGCAAGTGCTCACCTGGCTACTTGACCTCTGGAAGAAAATCCTGTTCCCAGTTGAAGGTGTCTCTGACTTTGTGACATGGGAAGTTTTGAAATCCATTTTCTGTTGATACATCTTTGGCTCTTTCTAAGGATACTCTTTTGGGATGTCTTGCTTTAAAAATAAATGTACGGATTTTTGTGGGAACCATTTCCCCCCTTCATCCCTTGCAAGGGAAAGCACTAAGTCTGAGCACTCCATTGGCCCTCTCGCAGTGTCAGTGCCGGGCTGGGTTTTGATTTGTTCTGGCTCTACGAAGGAAGGCTTACGAAGGAAAAGGTTTCCCCTTGTTGGGGTTTAAATGAGAGAGGCGACCATGTGGGCTCCGCTCAGTTAAATTCAGAGGCCGAGTCCTGTGCCTTGAAGTCTGAATCATGCTACATGCTCTCTGGTTATTTTTCCCTTATGGATTATCTGTGAGTGTTTGTATTCAGCTCCTGTGATCCCACTGCATCTTTCTGCCTCTGCACCTGCTCCATAGGCACAGAACTCCTTGTCGTCAACCAAATCCTCTTCTGACCGGTCCCAGGCCGACAGCTCCTAGCAATGCTTTTCTAGGGCTACTCAACAGCTGGCGTACATTTATCCTGACATAGGGTGTTTTTAAATGAGATGCTACCCTGCATGGCCACCCAGGAGCTATGGAGCCTGCTGCCCGTCTGCAGGTGGAGCAGTGGGATGTGCACCCACTCATGTCCATGTGGGGTAAGCCAAATAGCTCCGTGGTAATGGGTGGCCACGGAGACCGTGCCCATATGAACAGCAGCAGACCGGGTTGCTGCTTAGAAGCAGTGTCGGTGGGGGAAGCAGCCTTTGCAAAGTCCCAAGAACTGACTGGGAGCGCTGTGCTCCTGCTGGGGACATGTCACTTGCAAAGGCCAGCTTGGTGCACTTCCCCGTGGTAGGGGGAGTGCGTGGGGGCTGCCTCTGTGGCCGTGATGGCCACCCTGGGAGCCGCCCATTTGAATTGATCCCCACGCGCTCCACCTATGTGCGTGCTCTGCAGCAATGCCACTCAGTGGCCGTGGACCTCTCCACCCACCCACCCCAATTGCCTTGCTCGTTTGAAAACACCCCTAATGAGGACACCTCTTGGGGGTAAAGGAAGGAGAGCGAATGTGGATCTGTTTATTGGGAACTTGAATGAGCTTGGTTGCTTCTAGCTGTGGCAAGAATCAGACCAGTGGTAAATCAATCCTCCAAGCCATCTAGTTTCCAGAGATTGTTCAACCAGATAAACGACAGTGACAGGATGGTATTTTACACCATCTTCACCTAGTAGAATGTACCCCTAAATGTTTTGGGGCACCCCCAAGCTCTGGCAACTTCTTAAGACTGTTTAGCCCAAGGATGGGGAACCTCAGGTCTGGATGCCAAGTATGGCTCATGGCTAGTCTCTATTTGGCCTCTGGATCCAGTTCCTATCCCCAAGCACTGACAGACTGAGCTCCGGGGAAGGGATCACAAAGATGAGGGTATGTACATAAGGATACGGGGACAGATCCATGGCATGGATCTGTGATCTAGACTCTCCTCTGCCTGAGCGTATCCTTGCCCCAGCTTCTGTGCAGCCCTTGGAGTTGGTACTAATTTTCAAAGTGCCCCCCGCGAAGGGAATAGGATCCCATACCCTGACTTAGTCCCATCTCAATGCCCAGGCATTAACCCATCAGCTGTCTAGCATTTGCCAAGTGTAAGTAGCTGAAACATATGGGATTCATACATTACTGATTGGTTTCCTCCTTCCTTTAGAATATGCAGCAATAAACTCCATGCTTGATCAGATCAACTCCTGCTTAGATCACCTGGAGGAGAAGAATGACCACCTCCATGCCCGACTGAAGGAGCTCCTTGAGTCCAACCGGCAGACTCGTATGGAATTCCAGCAGCAGCTAACTGAAGAGGACGAACCACA
Source organism: Sphenodon punctatus (assembly GCA_003113815.1). Classification (NCBI taxonomy): domain Eukaryota; kingdom Metazoa; phylum Chordata; class Lepidosauria; order Sphenodontia; family Sphenodontidae; genus Sphenodon; species Sphenodon punctatus. The sequence continues at coordinate 4,391,964 of QEPC01005805.1, forward strand.
AGCCAATGTGCCGGAACCAGAGCCAGATGCTTAGCTCCTACCTCTTGCTGGACTCAATAGCGTTGTAAACTGCTGCTTCTACTGGGACCCAATTTGGTTTAATGTGAAACTCGAGTAGAAAAGGTACTTCTGCCTGCCCGTGTGTGTGTTCTCAGTGGTTCACATCTGTCCGTGTCACCCTTCTTTGTCTTTTTTTCTTTCTTTCTCTGCATGCATGACTTCTGCAAAAGCAGATGTACGATCAGAAGGGAGGAAACTTTTCCAACCCCCTCTGTTGGAGGGTTAAGTAACAGTTGATAGTGGCTCCATTAATACCAGACAGGGAGCTCAGTGTGTGTCTGTTCAGCTACAAGAAGTAGTAAAGTCTTTTCTTGGGAGAATGTCTAGGACTTCCCTTTGTAGCCTTTGATTCATCAATCCCAGCAATGCTAAAGCCTGCCAACTTCCATCCTTCCCACAGCAACCAGGTCACACTGTATCAGGGTGGTAACTCTGAAGCTGAAATAGTTCTTTCTGGAGAAGACTTGTATGCTCTGGAGTATCAAACTCTGGTAGCTGCTTAGTCTGGTCTCCTCTCTCTGCCCTGGTGTTGACATCAGTTGGGTAAGAGAGTTCTCTTGACTTAACACTTGCTGGCTTCCTAGAACGTATAGTGAAAACCACAGGACTTGATTCTATAGTATTATAAGCAAATGCTGAGTGAACTACTTTTAAAAAAAACCAAATCAAAATGGTAGCCAAGTTGGTGGGTCTTGGGAAAGAAGTTACTGTAGCTATCCATAATGGGGGGGGGGAGAGAGAGAAGTAGTGACCATGGTTAACGTCCATTCTCTCCACGATGTAGCCATGTTTGTAAACTGGTGCCCAACTGGTTTAAGTCTGCGAAAGCACTTGTATTTGTCATAACCCTGGAAAAGCATTGCGAAGCAACGGTCTCGTTTCACTGTAATGACTTTTGTACAGTGTAAAGTTTTTGAAAGCTGAGTGTTTATAAAGAAACTTTTAATAAATCAGCTTGAACCTGAATAGCTTGCTGCTAAGTCTCTCCCACCCCAGAACCTGCTTTAACTCTGTGCTGTTCAATAAACAATCAATGACAGGTCATACTTTGCTGCCATGGCCGCCCGTTACCAGGAGCAGGGGCTCTGTGGCCACCAGTTACCGTGAAGCTATTTGGCTTACCCTGTATGGAGCACTCCCGATTTCCCAGCAGTGCTCTGTGCACGGACATGAACGGGTGCTCTGTGTCCCATGGGAGTTAGCATGCCGCTGTTCCATGGCCATGCGGGGTAGCATCTAATTTAAGAACACCCTAATGTAAGCCAGCTGTTGAGTAGCCCTAGAAAACCATTGCTAGGAGCTGTCGGCCTGCAGGACGTCAGAAGAGGATTTGGTTGAGGACAAGGAGTTCTGCGCCTATAGAGCAGGTGCAGAGGCAGAAAGATGCAGTGGGATCACAGGAGCTGAATAAGAACACTCAGATAATCCATAAGGGAAAAATAACCAGAGCATGCAGCACGATTCAGACTTCAAGGCACAGGACTCAGCATCTGAAATTAACTGAGCAGAGCCCACATCGTCCTCTCTTATTTAAACTCCAACAAGGGGAAACATTTTCCTTCGTAAGCAGCCCTGCAGTATCTACAAAGCTTTCCATACAGTCAGAAGAATTCAAAACCCAGCCCAGCAGTGACACTGCAAGAGGTCCAATTGAGTGCTCAGACTTGTGTTTTCCCTTGCAAGGGAAGAAGGGGGAAAAACAGATCCCTCCCACGGGCCAGTTTGAAACCTAGTGGAAACTGCAAGGGCTGCACAGAAGTTAAGGGGACATGCTCAGGAAGAGGGGTCCAGATCGTAGGTCTCTGCTATGCATCTGTCCTCATCTCTGCTCCTGGAGCTCAAATCTGTTCTGCACTAGGATGCCAGTGTAGGTAGGCACCTTGGCTTGATTTCCTAACGGCGTTCTTTGTCTTGATTCATAACAGGAATTGATCTTGCTCAGAGAAGCTGCCCGGGACAGAAGTGGCCCAATGGGTGTAGGCTGAGGGAGCACGCCTGAGTCAAACGAAACTTAACGCTTCAGCGTCCCCTCTGCCCTGCTCTCCCCAACTCCTCACTCCCCTCACCTGACTCCTGCTGATACCTACCATCCAGTACAATGTTACCTGAGCTCTGTGTACTCGTATCCTCACCACACGGACCAGCCACCTATCATTCTTGATGTAACCAAGCCAAGCACGTGCACTTGGGACCTCGTGAATGTTACTCATCTCTCCCTCTGTTCCCCTTCCTTCGTCGTTGTCCCCCCACCCCACCCCCGGTCTCTCAAATTGTACGCCCTAGAGCAGGGACTGTGTCTATTCAATTACTTGCGCTATATAAATGCTTGCTGCTAATAATAATTAATCTTCCCCACTCCCTCCCGTTAAAATTTCAGAGTTGTATTTTTAACTCTCTGAGACATATCTTAAAAAACACTCCCCACACTTGCTTGTATCAGACACGCTAAAGCCAGGTTTATTTTGTTTTATTTTTTGAAATAAGAACAGCAGTAAAATTGAAGGGGTTTTGCTCTATGAAAAGACTGAGGAGGGGAAAAAATAAACATTTCCAGCAAATATCTGCAGATGGCTCTTTCCTGCCCTTTCAGGCCTTCTATCTGGGCTTGCGTCGAGCAGAGCGGCGGCGGCTGATGGAGGTCTCCCCTTTCCCTGGGGAAAGGGACTGTACCTCTTGTTCCTGGCCTTGGCCGACTGCTGCTTCGTTTGCTTCAGCGTAGTCTTCGCCCTCTGAGTGCTGGGTGGTGTCTGTACCTCCCTTTGGCTTGGCTCCATCGCTTTCCTCCTCTTTCTGCTTGCAGCCTCCCAGCGACTCTGCTGCATCGCCTACGAGCAGGCCGTCATCGCTCAGGGTGAGAGAACGCTCTCCATCTTGGCTTTCTTCCCCCCCCTCCTCCATGAGCAGTGTTCCGCAGAGATCGGTTTCACTGGCTGGGCTTTCTCTCCCTGGCATGAAGGTGCTTGGCTCTTTCTGTGACTCTGGAGACCTGGAGCTTTGTTCTTGGAGTGCCAGTAATTCTGTCTCTTCCTTTCCCGCCCCCGGATGGGCATTCGCTGTCTCGGTTTCATCCTCCAGCTTGGCAGCAGGCAGTGGTGGTTGATCATCCAGCGACTGGAAGCCAGGGTCGTGGTGATGCAAGGAAGCCTCCGTGTGCGCTGGGGTGGCCCGATGCCTTGCTGCTTTGTACCTCTGTGCAAATGAAAACAGGTTGGCGTGAGGCACAAGTGGGCTGCGACTTGCCGCAGGAACAAGTGCCGCTGGGCCAGGATGAACCCACACAGCGCAACGAGTCTGCTGCAACCGGACCAAAGCACGAGTTGAGGGGCCAGTGGCAGGGGAAGGTTTTTTCCTCTCGGGAGAGAAGCAATGCGATTAAAGCTGCATTTCTTCCTGCGGTTCTTAACACAGGGAGATTGGGAATGAGGCTCTGGATACAGAAGCAGAGCTGCTTTTTGGCAGCTGTCAATCTTGATGGAGGATTATGGATTTTAAAAGGCCAGCTCAGTACAAGATGAACCCAGCTGGGGGGGGGGGAGAGATGATCTCTGTGACCCAGGAGAGGCAAGATGGATTGTCCCGAAGATCTTTATGTCTGGGAGTGTCACGGTGCCTTGCTCTGCCCCTGAGTGTTGTGACATCGCAGCACTTGAAAAGGGGCAGGAAAAACTTTTTTTTCCTCTTGATCCCACCCCTTTCAAGCACTGAGACATCATTGTTTGGAAAGAGGTAGTGCCATGCTGGAAAGGAGATAGGCGAGCTCCTTTACGGCCCTGCTTTCTGGCATGGCTCTCCTCCCTCCCTCGATCACGGTCTCGCCAACAAGGGTCACATGACATGTTGGCGTGCCCTTGCTCTGGCTACACAGGGCTGTTGCTTATGCTCCCATGAAGACTTCTAAAAAGGAAAGGTTTTTTTTTGTTTGTTTAAATCACATCCATTTTGCTATAGCTTTTTTACCAAGTCTAACTGTTATTGTCAAGTTGAATTTCTTTTTGATCAGAGTGGCTTTCTCCTTGATTTAACTCTGGCTGGAGTGAACAGGCCTTTCTACCCCTTTGCTTATTTAAAAACAACAAAATGAACAGTATCCCTAATTGGAATGGGTTATTGAGGTAGTGAATTTAAGCCTCGTACCGAGAGGTGGGGGGATTGAATTTTGCCATTGATGTCAATGGGGGCAATTTGCACCCTCAGTGAAAAATAGCACTTTCTAGGAGGATTTCAGACCATGGTATTGTGTGTCATCCTAGCACTCTGGGACACATGCCTTGGAGTCTCCTGAATGGGATTCCTAGTCACAAAAGGTATAACTCCAGCCACTTGTTCAGTTGGGGGATCTTCAAAGACCAGGGCCACAATCTACTTACTCTCATCAGTTTCAGTGGGGTTACTCCAGGTATGTGGTTTGGTTATCATGGCCACAGAGTCCTATACTCTATGCCACTAAGTGAAGAGTATATCGGTCTCCTAGTAAATCTCTCAGGCAACAGCTGAAAAATGAACTGATCCTAAGCTTTATTCCCTTGAAGTAGGGATTTACACCATGGTTTAACCAAGCTCTTTAACACTAGATCCATCAGCAGCGTTTCTGAATGCCTCTAGTGGGTGTCACTGCTCTCTAGCAGGAGTGCAGAAGGCAGGGCTGTGCTATGAGCAAGCTGAGCTACTTGACAGTGAATGGAAGCAGTCCCTCCCCTGGCTCTGGGCTTGCTGTCCCTGTACATGCTAATCTCAGCTCATGCATCCAGCACTCAAGGGAGAGCGTGCTCTTTCCCTGAGCAGAGACCCATCACAGGGCAAGTCTCCATCATGTAGAATCTTGTGCAGAAAAAAGTGAAATTTGTTTCTGGCTGACCTCAAGGAGAAACAATTGTTCACGATTCAGAATGAATTTTTAAAAATCAAGAGTGCCCTGATCACCAGCCAAATGAGCTGTAGAGCTGTCACGCCCCACAACGCCCCTTTCTTGCCCCAGCTTGCATGCTGGGATTCCAGAGCGGCTCATGCTAGGTCAGCCTCGGCTCCAATTCTCTGCTAAAAACCTCCAGCTGAGACGTTCTGTTGGAGCCCTAGCACTTATTACAGCTAGAAAATATTATTTATTTATTTTAAAAACACCTCTTAGGACATATTCACACGAGATGTTTAGCACAGCAAAAAGCACTTCTTCCCCTGGCTTCCTAGTGAACGTACGCAACGTTTAGATTCCAGGATGCACCCGATGTAATGCACGTGCAAAAAGCTAAATCAGAAAAGAGAGGTTTGACAATGAGGCTAAATCCATCTCCTGCATTGATGGTGTACTGTGAAGGGATTAATTCACATCGCAATCAGCCTTCGTTGTTGTGCACGGAAGTAGTGATCACCCCTTTTCGGGGGAGGAATCCCCACTGCCTACCTGGTGCGGACAATGTATCATTGACAAGAAAATGGGACCCCTACACTGGTTAGGTTTTGAAGCTGGGGAGGCACGAATTAAAAGGCAGCAATACAAACGCCCACAGCACAGAGTACACCTTGGAGAAGAGTCTCCTGCATCCTTCGCCTCTAAGGAACAGGATTTGAATTGCCCAAAGAGCTGCTTCCAGAGATCAAAAGTCTCAAAAATGTGCTAAATCCCACTGCAGGTCAAGCAAGCATGGATCAGAGGTCACAGCAAGGATTAACTTTAGAAACATGATTGAATCTACATCCCTCCCTTCCCAATATTATCCTTATAGGCAGAGGCCCGTGCTCACTGTGTTCTCCCCATTGGCAGCAATGGGGAGAATACAGTGAACAAAAGTCCCTGCCTATGGGAAGCAAGAGACAGAGGGAGATTAAATAGACAAAGGTACAAAGCAGCTCCCAAGCGCAGATGGGAGGAGAATGCAGGAGGCTGCAGCTCTCCCATTTACTATGTCCTTTTTACTCATTCAGTGTCTGTGTGCAGCACTTGCCCCTGCTCCAGCCACCTAACCCAGGAGGCACATTCACTCTGCTTCCCACAAGACATCGGGGGAATTCTTCAGGAGACCCATGGAACAGCTGAAAACACAGTCATTATCATCTGGTTGATAGCTTAGCATCCTCCTGCCACCCGGCATTGGTCAGCTAGGCTACCATAGAGACATGGGAGCTTGGAGAGGTCACTCGAGATCCTGCCCTCCGCATGATCAGGAGCTTTGTACTTGTCACTTTCAGTGCAGGCTGAATTTCAGTAGGGGCTCCCTCCTTGTCAAGTTTGTGGCGGCCGTGTCAATTTCACCTCCAATCAAATAGGAATAAGCTCCCCAATTGTTCTACCAAGTTCTCCCCCGGTGGTCAGAGTCTATAAAGTACCAGCTTAAACATTTGGTCAAACAACTCCACCTCGGGATGACATCACTGGTACGACCGTGGGCCACATTTACCGTGCGGGTGCCACCACGGGGAGACACTCCCACTGACAAACCAAGGGGCGACAGTGATCCATAGGTAGACTCTCCCATGGCAGAAGTTCCCAAAAGAAGTTGTGGGATAGGGTCCCTAGCGAGTCATGTCATCCGTGTAGGTGCATAGGGGAGGTTCGAATCGGATACTTGATGTGCTCTGCATGTCTTTGGTGCCCTTGGGCAAGTGTTTAAAATCGAGTCGCACAGGCAAAATGTTTGGGATCCACTGCCCTATGGATCTCATGTAGCAGGCTCACTGGTTGCTACTCTGCTTGTGGTCTGCCTTGGGTGGGTGGGGGAGGGGCCAGTGACCTTGGGGGATGGAGGAAGTTCCTTCCAGCAGCTTATGGTCTGCTTAAACAGGCTGGAAGTGAGGATGTAAAAAAAAAAAAAAGCCAAAAAAACCCCGCCAACCAAACAGATCCAAATAATTTTTAATCAAAGTAAGAAGTGGCCAAATGAAAAACTTCCATTCAGGAAGTGATCTGCTGGGAGGACGGGGCAAAGATTGACCCAGGAGAAATAGGTGCTGCTTAATTTACTCCAGGGGTAGGGAACTTCTGTCCCACTATCCACTTCTGGCCTGTAGTGCCCCCCGACCCAAAACTTACATTGAATGCAGCCTGCCAGCCTTTTCAGAGCAGCTCTCCAAGAAGTACAGGGGGGAAGCTTCCAGAGGGCCAGGGAGCATTCTGGGTAAGAACCACACCTCCACAAGATGCCCCCACAGAGTGTTTCCAGTGGAGCTACACCCTCTACTCTGCGGGGGGTTCTGCAAAAGGCCAGGTTCCAGCTCTGAGCACGCTCGGCAGAGTCACGCCCTCACCCTATGGGACAATCCAGCCGACAGGGAGAAAGTTCCCTACCCCCAATCTACTCCAAAGGACTCTGACCCCAATATTTAAGAGCCACCAGCTCACCTAGGACACTGCAGTTTTCCTCAGCTCCTGCTGAAGGCAACAGTGATAAAGGCCTGTTAACCTTCAACGAGTCTGAGAGAAGGGAGTTAGACCAGCAGAAAAGCTCCCCAGCAAACAGCATGAAAAGACTATGGATACACAGCGAGAGGAGAAGCAGAGGAGAGCTTTGCTGGAGCAAGAGACAGGCTCAACGAAGGAGAGGAAATGCAGGTTGTGGAAGCAGACTGGAATCGGCCCCCCTGCCTCACAGCCGAGGTCAGGGAATGCTATTTCCACCTACAGATAACACCCAGACAGTAATTACAGAATGGAGAAGGGAAAAGAACACGGAATGTAGTGTGGAGCCTAAACGTCACAATGATGGCACAGAGAATGCCTCACAATGAAGACAATGGAGAGGGAGACCCAGAAGGTCAGTAGAAGGTGGGGAAGGGACTATGTGCTATAGTATCCCCTCCTCCCTGCAGACTGGCTAAGCCCACTGTAGCACTGAGCCTCCAGGAATACGACTGGTATGGTTACAGAATGCCAAGCGGTTCCCTTCCGCTGTCTCTCCAGCCCCTGCGTATGCAGCTCAAGGACTGTTGCTTTCCAGCTCTGGAACTCCTGCCACCATTTTAATAATGGCTCATTTAATTGATTTAATAATAAGCCAAACAATCGGGATCCGATACGGATGTGTCGCCTTAAATACAGGGGTGCCATTTTCAGCATTACTGGCCGCTGGTCCTATGAACAATTATATGATTCTTTCTGTTCTTACAAGGAGCAGCCTTCTGTCTTAGTCCTCCGTCTGGTTGCAATCTGGCTGATGTACCAAAGGGAAATCTCTGGTTCAGTTGGGGATTGCTCCTGGCCAGGTCAAGCATCTGGAGCTATAGGGATTTCTGGCTATGAATAGGCAACAGACGACATTGGAAGTGATGGATCTAACAAGGAGAGGAGGAGACAAGCAGAGAACGCAACAGAGGGAAGTGGTGGGGTGACAGACATCAGAGATAACGGGGCAGATGTTGTAGAAAGGTAGCAGAAGGGGATGGAAGAGACATTCACAGGGGCGGGGATGAAAGCCAAGCCATGCAATTGCCAAAGGGTCTAACCTGAAAGTTCTCAAAATGCATCAGGGACTTGCAGTGTGCGAGCCGGGCAGCAGAGTCGCTATGGTAGAATTTGTGACACAGTCTGCAGAGGTAACCCGCCACGGGGACCAGAAAATCCAGGCCTGCGAAATGGGAGGGGAAGGGAAATCACAGATCACATTGAATGGAACTCAAAGGAATAATCCAAACAAAAGAGCATGTTCAAAAAGGGAACTCAAGGAGGACAGCTTTGCCTTTGTGAACCAAGGGAGCACCAGATCCCTTGCTGAATATCTCCTTTGCTGCAGTCTAGCTGTGAGGCAGATATTCAAACAACAATCCAGCAGCAGGAGTAAAGAAATTACACTGAGCGTGGGTGGGAGGGAGGGAGAAAAAATACAATGGAAAACTACAGAAGACACATGATCAAACGTAGCAGGAGCAAATGAGGCAGAAGACAGCACGCACGAGGGACACACGCAGAGAACATTCACAGTATGAATCACTGTCCGGGTCAGGTGCGGGAGAGTGGAAGATTATTGTGATGCAGAAAATTAAGAGTGAAGGGAGCTCTCATTGTGCACAGAGCAGCCAGCACTAAGTCACATGTCCCACTTCCCTCCCCACAGCGTACGGCTCCCTGGGAATGGGTTTCAGCAACCGCCAGAGCTTCTTGAAGCCACTAAGAGAGATCGCGGATTCTGGCGCAATAGCTACCCGCCAGTCCAGCAGCAAGTCCACTTGGAGCACACATGACTCTGGGGGAACTAGTACAAGCTTTGAGGGCCGCATAGAAGTTGAGGATGGGGTGCTTAAGAAGTGTGCTCAGTTGAGGGAAGGAAAAAGAGGGTCCAGATCACCATAGATTCATCCCCTGTCCTTGTGAACATGCCCTCATCTCTTCTCCCGTTCCCTGAGCTCACTCTTTCAGTGTTTGGGGGGTAGAGACTGGATCCAGGGAGCCAGATCCAGGAACTGGAAAGGAGCCACATAAGAACTAGGCCACATTCACACCTGACGTTCCACGCTTTCTTTTGCTCTGGGAAAGAATCCGGAAGCCAAAACATGCATGGGGTTTGTCAGGTGCGAATGCCCCCGTGTGGCTTTGCTGGCGATCATCCGGGAGACTGCACGCCGCGGTGATTTCCCCTACTCTGCAATCTCCCGAATGATCGCAGGCAAAGCTTGGCAGGTGGGGGGGGGGGAGGCTTCCGGATTCTTTCCTGGTGCAAAAACAAGTGTGGCACGTCAGGTGTGAATGAGTCCCTTGTCTCAGGCTGCATCTGAGCCCTGGGTCTGAGCTTCCCCACTCCTGCTCTAGAGCTGCTCCTCCACAAGAGAGAAAAGAAAGGGAGTTTAGATACATTTTGGAACTGTGTTGCCTGCTCATCTTAATGCCAGATCTTCCCTCTGGTATGTCCCTGTTCTAGTAACAATCTTCCCCTGCCAACCACAAGTCTCTGCTTTCTATCTACACAGCCACTGTTCAAAGCTTCGCTCAGCTGCACTGGACCCGCCCCCGTCCCTGGTCATTCAGCCCCGCTAAGTCAGATCTAGGGGGGAGGGCTACAGCTCAATACAAAACTATTTCCCATCCCTGCCTCTCAGGTGGTTGGAAGTGGCTGTCAACACCTTTGCGGTGCTAGCGACCCAACCATGCCCAATGCTTACAAGTGAGCCAGTCACGCATCCTCTTTCCAGGGGCATGGCCAGCCTACGCTGGTGGGAGGTGGATGCCGAAGTCCATTTGGCTCAGTTGTCATAGTAACTGGAGAGATCGTAGCCCAGAAGACACTCCTGGCCATTGTGCTCCACTGAGTTTGCTCGCTTACCATATGTGCTATCGGGACAATACTTCTCATTCCCTTCGGAATCTTCCACGGATGCCTCCTTGAGCCCCGCCTGAGCAAGAAAGCACAAAACGTCAGTGTCTGGTACCCCCCTAGTCTTCATCTTTCACCCAATTAAAGAGGAAAGCTCAAGAGCATGAGCAAAGCTGGGGTACAATATGTCTGGAAAGGGGGATGGGCTGAAGGGTGTTGGCACTTACCTTCGGGGGTACGGGGGCAGAAAACATACATAGCCATGCCCCAAGGTGACCATGCCCCTTTTCCCAAGCAACGGAACATCACAATGCTTGGCAAGGGGTCAGGGGAGAACTGGGGGGTGTCCCTTGGCTCCTATGGCTGGGCTTTCCTCTTAGCCCTTTCCTAATGAAAAAACCCTTTCTCATGTCACTGACCCGTAAATATATGAAGTGGGAAAACTATGGCGCTAGAGACGCATGCGGCCCTTTGCGCCCATTGTCGTAAATGGATACAGCTCTCAGAATGAGTACACTTTGCCCACCCCAGCCTTCTAGTCAGAGTTAGGCACACAAATTCAGCAGATCATGTCTATTGCTCCACCTACATTCCAGGCATGTTACTCAAATGTCTCTCCACGCTTAGCGCTCCTCCAGGACCATTCTAGTTGAAAGTTGTCCCGTCCTGTCAGACAGCAAGGAGCAGCACAGGGCCGCCAACGGGCAACCCTAAAGCAGAATGGTCAATAGCTTCTTGGAGATGACTCCATGCCAAAGAGCTGAATGCCCTCCTCAGTGCCAGTGTCTTTCCTTCCAGTCGGTTCTTTCTTCAGCTGGAGACAGCACCGCTCCGCCATCAGACGCAGGGATTACCCGTCAATAGAACAAACCCCCTGCCCTCCTGGAGCGAACAGGGCCAGACTCTGCTCTGCAGAGCTCTGGGAAACTTGGGGAGGGACAGCAATGGAAATAGAATTGGTGGGAAATGTCTTATCACAAATTGAGTATTGGGCATTCCCCACCACACCCTCCCTGCAGAGGGAAGGGCAGGGACAATCAGCCTTCAAGGAGGACCCAAACTTGAACTGGCCAGGGCTGAGCACAGGAGAAGAAGCCGTTAGTGGCCACGGGATCACACATGAGTTCCCAGACACTCACCCCCACAGCCCTTCTGCTCCCAACACCATGGCATACCTGCTTAGTACCAGATTCTTCGTTTTCTAATGGCACCCCCTCAGGAGATTCCTCCTCCCCAGCTCCCTCTTCTTCCTCCTCGTCATCATCATCATCATCGTCATCATCATCTTCAAAGCATCCAACAGCATCGACTGTGATTAGCTCTTCCGAGTCCTCCGGCCCGCCCAGCTCCTTCTCTCCCAGCCTCACCTGCCACGCATGGAGGAGAGAAATCAGACCAGGCTGGACTGCTAAACCCAGGTTCTTGCTTCCCGCCCCGTCCTGCTGTCTGCGAAGTACGAAGTGCAAATCCATCTGGCATCGGGGTCGGGCACTCCTTGGAGCAGCCAGGTGGTGGCACAAGTGACCAATTCAGTGTGTTCCTGCTTGAGGCCCACATCCTGACCCAAGTCCAACAGGGTGGCCGCACCTTCTTCTGCCCAAGCCCTCAGATTCAGGCCAAGCTTCCCATTGGCAGGAGACTTTGCCCCATCAAGTACCATGACATCACAGTGTTCTATGGGGGCGGGGCTACGCTGGAAAGGAGCTGGAGAATCACCTTAACCCCACCTCTTTCTGATATAACCCCGCCCCCATATCACTGTGCTCGATAATGGATGGGGCTATGCCGGAAAGGGGGAGTGGTTAAGGCAGTCTCACCCCTTTCCATGTTGGCTCCATGCCAATGAGCCAGGGCCTCCCCTCAGACAGGCCACCTCCTGGAGCCCCATCTGTGGGAATGCGGAGAGCAAATATTCTAGAATATTCTTCCCCCCAAACCTTGGCCCATCAGCTCTGCACTGGCCTGACAGTCCCAAAAGGAGCAGGCTGCCAGCACATCACTCACTGTAGCCCCTCCTAGCTCAGCAGAAACCTCTCACCCTCCCCCACCATCTGGTTGGCATTACCTCCTTCGCCTTCTGCTTGTGCTCAGGGGATTTCATGTGCTCCACAAACTTGCGAGGGGTCTTGAAGTGGCGGCTGCAGACAGTGCAAAAGGGACGGAGGGAGCGTTTGGCCAACTGGGGAGAGAGGAGGACAAGACGATCCAGTTGGTCAAAGTAGACCAATGCAGCCCTAGAGAAGTTCTTCTCTCTCAGATTACTTGGCTACCAACTTTTAGGCCAGCTTCTTACAGGTGGAGGCAGGGACTGTCGGTTCTGCATTTCCACAGAGCTTAGCACCAACCAGGCCATAAGTCAGAAGGTGAGGAACCTTTGGTCCATGGGCTGAATCCAGTCTAAAGCTACTTTTATTTGGTCCCTTTCCCATGGATCCAGTCCCTAGCCTCAAGCACTGAAAGAGTGAACTCATGGGAACTGAAGTTGAATCCAGACAAGACTGAAGTGTAGATGGTTGACCGACCCCCATGACCTGGAGGGGATTGGGACTCCCATCACTGATAGGGTCCACCACAGGTTCGGAGCCTTGGGGTGCTCCTGGATCCCAAGCTGTGTTTGGAACATTAGGTTGCAGTCATGGCTGGGAGTGCCTTTCACCAACTCTATCTGGTCACCGTCATCCATGCCTTCATTATGTTGAGGTTAGACTACTGCAACGTGTTCTACGTGGGACTGCCCTTGAAGACCATTTGGGAGCTGCAACTTGCCAGGAGCACATTACACCAGTACTTCAGAGTCTGCATTGGCTGCCAATAGCATTCCAGGCACAATTCAAGGTGCTGGTTTTGACCTATAAAGCCCTGAACAGCCTGGGCCCTACATATCTGAAGGACTGCCTTCCTTCTTATGTCTCTCCGTGGCCTATAAGATCAGCTTGCTCGTTCCACCACTGTTCCAGGTTTGTATGTCCCAGACACACAAAGAGGTGTTCCCAGTAACTGCTCCGCAGCTTTGGAATTCCCTTCCCTTGGATGTTCGTCTAAGCCTTAACCTGGGCATCTTCTGGAGGCAGTGCAAAATGTAATTATCTGGCCAGGCATTCAACAGGCAGGGGGCAGATCCTGAAGAGGGGGTTTATAAGTATTTTATGGGGCTTTATGGGTTTTATTTTGTATTTTATGTTTTTTATGATGATGTTAGCCACCCTAAGCCTTTGGAGATAGAGCAAGATAACAAGCAAACAAACAAAAGGAGCAGAGATGAGGGCATGCACTCAAGATATTGGATGGATCCATGACCGATCCATAATTTGGACCCTCTCCTTCCTTCCCACAGCCTGATCTCACCCTTAAGAACCCCCAACTCCTAATCATCCCACAGAACTAGCACTAATTTTCAAAGTGGCCAACAAAAGTGACAGTTTCCTGCCCCTGCCCTCGGTCGTGTGACTGGGACACCTAGGCCCTTAGTATAATAAAGCAACATGGGCCTAGAAACCGATGTAAGTAGGCCATGATCATTCATGCTCTTCAAAGACCTCATGGTGTCCTACTGATCAAAAGAAGCAGCTCTGCAGAGTGCGTATGCAATTCGAAGAAGCAGTGTGCCGTGCAAGGTCTGCCAGCCACGCAGAATTAATTCAGTGCAACACTTGGGGGTTCCATCAGCCTCCACAAGACACCAAGTGCAATGACCTGGGTAGATTCACCCTCCCCTCCCACTCTCAGTTGAGAAGTAACCATCTCTCTCTTCGTTTGGTTCCTTCTGAAAATCAGGACCAGAGAGTAGGATCTCTCTGCAGCAAGAGGTTACCTTATGTTCGTGGGTCCTTCGATGTTTGATCAGATCGCCCATAAAGTGTCTCTGGCAGCTGTTGCACCACCGCTGCTGGGTGTCTCTTCAATAACAAGTTTTGGTGAGATATTCTCTCAGATTCCCAACACAGCTCTGCTCACTGACCATCCCCACCACCAAAGAAGATCAGAAACAGAGACCTCTGGCTAGTTTGGTTTGAGATAGCGGCATTAGCCCTAGGGTGTACCCACCAATGAGGTGGTGGGGCATGAAGGGCAGCCTAGACCTTAGCTCAAGGGGGTTGCCCCAGTGTGGTGGAGTTCCATGGGAGGCTGGCCAGGCCTCAAGGTGGCACCAAGCCCAGGCACACAGAACCTAGGAGAGGACCCATAAGACATTCAACGCACGCCTGGAAGCGGGGACAAAGCCAAGATAACGTGGCAGAGACCCAAGGGGGACTTGGCTAAGGCAGCTGATAGAATATCAGAGCTCAGCCTTCTTTCCCCTCAGGCAGAGTCAAATTCAGTCCTTTGCTCACAGACATGTACCCGTCTTTCTCAGCCAGTGACTTCTGCTCCTTCACCATAGGCAGCAGGGAGATGAAGCAGACGTTGCTCATGTGTTGAATCTCTCTAAGCCGCTGCTGGTGCTGAATTCCAGCCATGTGGGACTGGAAATTCTACCAGAGAGAGGAAAGAAAGCAGCAGTAAAACCAGAGAAAGGCACTCAAGAGGAAGGAACAGCTGGTCAGATTCACATGCTATCCCCCCTTCTATTGATCTAGAAGGTTTAAAGGCTTAAGATGCTGGCCACCCACACCCCCACCCGTGCTAGGACTTTAGGACATTAGATTGCAGGCTCCAATGCATACAGCAGTCTCAGGCCGACTCCAGCCATTACCTGTTGGTTGCAGCAGTTGGTCTTACAGATGTAGCAGTAGAATTTAACAGCTGCCTCGGGGTTGGTTTCGGTTGGGCCTATCTCGCAGGCCCAGTGTGCTGGCTTCAGGGCTGTGGTGCTGATAGCTCTGCTCTCGCTGCTCTGCTGAATGGTGACCTTCAATGAACCCCCGGAACTCAGTACCTGGCAGGATGAAAAGACAGAGGCCAAATCGAGGGTGCTTGCAGACACAAAATTGTGACTTGGAAGCCACAGAAAGCTCCATATGGTAACCCATGGAGAAGGGGGTGGTGTCCCACAGAGATCTTAGGACATCTCAGGCATTGTACCATGTAGTAACAGCAGCAGAAAAGGTCCTTGGACAGTTTACTGTCACTTTCCAACAAAGCCTGGAGCCTTCTGCAGCACTGGTTCTTGAGCCGGGGTGGCGGAGGTGCAGAAAATATTCCAAGGGGACATGAGAAGGAACCCCAGCTGGCAAGCACCTAACTCCACACTGCCTGGGCTAGGGAAATTCTTCAAAATAATGGGGATGGGGGTGGGAGAGAGAGAGTCAGAGAACAAGGGGGAGAGAAGGAAAACAACAGGAGGGTGGGAAGGGGGAGGGAGAGAGCAAGGTGTGGGCATATGTTTGGAGGGAAGGGCTCAACTACCACAAACATGTGAAAGCACGGGCATGGATCGAATCGTTTGAGAACCACTGTTCTACACCTGCCTGCTATCACCTTGGCACCAAGCCTGCAGCCTAGGAGGAGTGTCTGGTTTACAAATCCCACGGACAGGAGTAAAGCTGCCTCTATGGGTTAGCGGAACATGCTGTGTGCATTCCTCCTTGCACATACCGACGGAACCGCCCACCCACCTCAGATGGTTTGGGTTCCTCAGAGAAGTTTTTCTCCTCGACAACACCTTCTGCCGGGTGCTCTTTTGTGCTATCCGTTCCTATAAATCAAAGAGACTTGTGGTAAAATACAAACACAGAGAGTAGCCAAGTCTGCAGGGGGAGAGGGGGATGCAGAATTTGTGGAACTCCATCATTGCTCCTCCAATCTGAAGGATTTGATGTAAAGTTACCTCCCGAAAAAGTTGACAGATTACTTCAGGGTACTTTACTGTAGAGCATCCATGTGGGCGTCTGTGTTTGGCGGTATCTCTAGTCCTTGAATGCAGGAGGTATTTACTGCTGGCTGCATTCTCACAAGACAATAAACCCAGGAAAATCTCCTTCCCCCTGCCCCCCCAACTTCTCTCATGTGAAAAGGATAGGTCACAGGATGAAGTGGGTGTAAGATACGTTTAATCAAGCAGTTTTAACTCTGAAACCAATGTTTAAACAATCAGGCTAATTCTCTTGTGCGCAACTGTTGTAACATGTGAAGAAATTAATCCTAGTATCAGCCTGCACTGCGCCCCACAACGCATTGCAAAAAGGCAGACAGCATTGTGGAATATCTAGCAGCAGCCAAAGCAATTTGGGCAGTGTCATTTAAAGCAGGGGAGAGAACGTGGGACAAATATACATTCTCACACAAGAAACAGAAGAACCGGGAGAAAAGGCTTGTGTGACTGAATCCTCTGTTTAATCTGGACTACTTCACCACCTGACTTCCTAGGTAATGTACAAATTACCTGGGAACGCCTTGGCAGTTACTAACAAACTAACCGGAGCAGATTTAACGTTCCAAGCTGCTCAAGGCAGCTTGGAAATCACCAGCTACAGTTCCTGGGGCTCATTCTCTCACTTTTGGTTTTAATATTTCTCCTTAGAGAAAGAAAAGGGAACAGGATTCAGGCAGCATCTGTCCCAGTCACTAGGGGGAAAATTCCCAAGCCTTACCTTCTGTTTGGGATTCCAGGCTTGGCTCGTCTGCTTCCTGGCTTCCAGTAGCATCTTCTAGTGCTGATCCTTCTCCCACACTTCAATGCAATTCACACAGGAAAAGGAGAACAGTGTTATCTCCCCTGCACATACCCAGGAGGGGGATGAGGCTGACAGGCCGCTACATTTAAACAACTCGCCAAGCAAATAACCCTAATGTTCCCAATGGCCAAGCATCAAGTCATTTTGTTGTTTCACCTGTTATGTCATGGTAAAGCTGCAGGAAAGTAGAGTGAGAGAAGCCTTTAACCCTGGTGAAAACACAGAGCAAGTCAATTGTTCAGGACTAAGTGAGGGAATGCCTGCAGAGTGAGATCAGAGAGGGGGCCTGGGACCCATCTCTGACATTTGGGATGGCCAAGAGGTAGATCGCAATCCACTAGTGGATCACAGGCTAGTCTCCAGGAGAACACAGTGTGGGGAGGGACACCAGCCCCTCAGGGATTACCTTTGGAAAGGTGGGTGGGAACAGTGTCCCTTGGAGTGTCTCCGGGAAGGAGACAGGCTAGGAGAGCGTCTCCAGTGCAGAGGGGAAGACTCTCTCTAAAGACGAGCGCTCCTCTCCACTCCCGAGACCAGTTGCTAAGGTGCCCAAGAACTGGGAGCCAGTGAAAGGGGTCCCTGCCTGAAGCACTGGAGCCAGCAAGAGGGGTCCCGGTAGATCACCTGAGGCCGATGCCTGGATGAAGCCGATAGCATGCACCATAAGTCTGGCCACTCCTGTTCTAGTCACAATGCAACTGATTTCCCAATATGGAGCTAAATTATTTTAGAGGATTTTAATGCAAGACTAGGTTTAAACAACAATTGGTCTGATAAGGAGGGCTATCCCGAATGCTCGAAGCCAGGCAAGTCTGGCAGATTCATGACTGTGGGCAAGGAGGCAGGGGGCTTGACAGCAGGTATTTGATTAAATAATCTAACTGACTTGGCCTACTGATGTGGGATATCTATAGATGGAATTATAAATTATGCCTAAAAATACCACCTTCATTGATGTTTGGGGGTGAGAGAGAGGGGGAGGTGGGGGGCGGATCGGGGGTGCTTGCGGGTCAATCTGCTCCGGTTAAAGCTTATTGTTAACGGGTATGTACAGATAGAGTTTATATAAATTTGGCACATGAACTTTAAGCATTCAATGTATTCTGTTGATCTTGGATACATGTTCTATTTTATATGTTTTATTATTTTGATTGTTGGCAATAACCTTGGGTTACGCCATTAATAAAAAAATTGATTGATTGATTGATTGATAAGGAGGGGAACTTGAGAACATTCTTGGAATCCCTCCCACCCCCACAAATTAAAGGGACCTTGTTACTAGTAGCTCTGGAGAAAAGTTAAGAAACATATTCGTTAAATATAGTCTGTCTATCCTCAATGGATGAAGCCCCAGTGACCATGATGGACATTATACATCTCGTTCCTCCTCTGGGTGTAGTGCAATTGACTTTATTATTCCCATAGCGGAGTGGAGGTGGGTTTCAGACTTCTCGATCCTCATTTGAGCAGATAGTGAGCATCAACCTCTCTCCTTACCCTGGTCTTATTGCTCCACACTCATTGGTTTAGCTTTGCCTATAGATGAAATGCCCTCCCTTCCCAAAAATGGTGTCCAGAGGAAAAAGTGGACTTATGCTTTGCAGACAGAAGTAGCTAATAGACTATTGGATAGAGATATAAATGTTCTTAGGAATGGAATTTTGGATTCCATGGATATATCCCAAATGTTCATGCTTTTTGACTTGTTGCAAAATAAAAACCTTGTAATGACTTTTCTAGGAAGGGACCTGGGAGGGAAGGCCATGCTTGGTTTGAGAATACATGTGTAGCCAAAAAGAAAGCTCTAAACAGATGAGCGGGGACTTGTCTAACTTTATTTGCTAAAGATTGTCTAATAAAATTGGCTCACACTAGGAAAGAATATAAAAGCTTTCTGGCAGAGAAGAAACAACCCCATATTAGCAAACTTTGGACCATCTTAGATGTTTCAGTTAAAACCAATAATACTGCCTTTTTTGGAAGATCATGTCTGTTGGCTCACGACATTTCGGGCTTTGTTCAGAAGCCTCAAGCTGAAGATCAGGTTTGGGTAGAGCACTTTAGGAAAGTCTTTAATGGATCTCAATGGCTGGATAGCTCTTATAGTTCTTGTAACTCATTCAGAAATGATATTATTGCCAGAGATCTATCTAATTGGCTGGAGGTGTCTGCAGAGGTAGGAGAGCCCCTGATTTCAGCCCAAGGAAATAATAAAGCCCCAGGTGAAGATCTTTTACCAGCAGAAGTATATAGAGTTGATTCCTTATGGTGGGCTCCTATTCTGGTCAAACTTTTTATAGGAGTGAATATGTCCTGTCAAATTCCATCAAGCTGAAAAGTTAGTATTTTGGTCCCACTTTTTAAGAAGGGAGGTAGGGGGAACCCTGGTTTCTATAGGTCAATCAGCCTATTGAATGTGATAGATAAGAAGTAGACATCTAGAATAAATCTTAAATTGGAAGACTGGGTGCAAAAAAATAATCTCCTTGCTGAAGAACAATCTGGCTTTAGGGAAAGTAGGTCCACTATGGATAATTGTTTCATATTAATGCATTTGATTTATAAATATACAATTTTTTAAAAAGCCAAATTATATGCAACATTTATTGATTTACATATGGCCTTAGTCTCCAGCAGTAGAGGGAAACTGTGAACCAAATTAAAAAGATTAGGGACTGATTTAAGACTTCTTAGTATTTTGGAAGCCCTGCATAGCAACAACAGAACTAAGGTTAGAGTGAATGTACAAGGCAGGTGGACTGATTCTTTTCCAGTTACCCAAGGTTGTATTTTGGCCCCACTTTTTTTAGTTTATGTATCAATGGCGTCATGGACCTCCTAAAAGCCTATCGCTTTACCCAATCATTAAGAAAGGGCAGGCCAATGCCAGTTTTGCTATATGCTGATGATATGGTCAGACACTGCTGGCTTCACATCAACAGTTCAATCGTTTTGATCACTGTAAATCTGAAGAGCTGACTGCTAACTGTGGGGAAAAAACAAGGTTATGGTTTTGGGAAAGGACCTTCCTTGCTATGTTGGGATATTATCTTGTCTCCCCCTCCCTTGTCTCTTGGATTGTAAGCCCCCTGGAGGTAGGGACCTGCCTATAACTACTGACTGTACAGCGCTAGGCACACCACTGGTGCTATAATATTAATGGATCCCTTCTGGAAAAGGTTCCTAGTTTTGCATATTTAGGGGTGAAATCCCACCAGTTAGGTTCCTGGAACCCTTATACTGAAGACAGTAAACGGACATCCACGAAGTCTATTCCAGGGGTTCTTAAGTTCCCCCATGTATTTGGAGGCAGCAGACTTACACCATCTGTTAAAATTTTTAATGCTAAGTTTATATCTCAATTAACTTATGGCTCAGAGGTCTGGTACAGAGGAAACATTAATATTTTTGAGTACATCCAAAACAGTTTTCTAAGATCCCTGTTCGTTCTCCCTAGATTCACCCCTCACTTGTTTGTACGGGAAGAGGTTGTAGAAATAGCAATGGGGGGTGGGAAGGCTTGCATATATATGCTCAAATATTGGTCCAAAGTTAAGTAAACAGCTTCTACTCATCTTCCATGTCTTTGTTTATCTGAACTTGAAGGCCCTTTAGTTGGCTATGCATCTGGCTGGACTTAAAACATAAAAATATTTTATTGCATTTGGGTTCGTTCCTCCTTGACTTATTAACTAAATTAACCTCTGCAATAGCATTATAAAGTGGAGAGTTCTTGATATTGCATATTGGGACGATCTAGAGGAGAGCCATCTGTCCAGGTTTTCTCCCTGGCTTTCTAGAGTTAAAGCTATCCATCTCTTTGAACCTTATCTGGATGAGCTTGTACATCCAAGTCTTCATAAAGCATTTGTTCAATGGTGGTTCTAAAGTGATGGAATCGGCTGTTCTTAGGGGGCACTATGAGAAAATATCATGTCCCTGTGGATCAGGTGAAATTGAAGATCTTCCACATTATCTCCTAGACTGCCTTTTTTAATCAACAGATAAGAGATCAATGGATTACCCCAATTTTGAGAGGAAGAGATTATCTAATAGGATCCCAGGAACTGGCTATTTTATTAGACTCCCATGTATTTGCAGATGTCGGCCCCGTGGCAGGTTTTGCTCATTTAGGCCAGGGTAGTAAGAAGAAAATGATGTACCCTAATGCAGGGAGCCAATTTAGAAAAAAGAATGGTAGTGTCTGATATTAATGGTCATTTGCTGTATTTTATACATTGTATAATCTTGTTTTGGATTTTATTACTTTGTTATAGCCTTGTCGTGTTGTATTCCATAGGTTCCTCAATGGATCAACAAGACTCCAAAATTACTTATAAAGTCCCACAGTATCCAAAGCCCATCAAACCATTCACATCAGAGCCCCTGGATGAGACAGGCACTATTACCCCTAATTACAGGAGGGGAAACTGAGGCAAGGAGACTACACAACTTATCCAAGGTTGCACAGAAAGCCTAGGACAGAAGAAGGAATTCAATCCATGTCTCCAGAATCCCGGACTAGCACTCTAGCCACTGGGCCAGCCCTCCATTTCAAAGGGCCTAGCAACACAAGAGATTAATACACAGCAGAAAGGGGAGGAAATTTAACATGTACAAGCCCAAAGGATTTAGCTGTATGTAACGTGTTGGTAAGAGCTATACCACACAGGCAGGGAACGTCTGAACTATGGACCAAATCTGACCCATAGCTGGGTGGTGTTTTTTTTAATTAGGCCCCTTTCCAAATCCTGAATCAGCCCTTGGCTCCAGTCCCTACTCTCTAGCACTGAGAGGGTGAGCACAGGGGAAGGAAGCAGAGATGGGGGCATGCACACAAGGAAAGGAGATCAAGCCATGGCATAGATTTATGATCTGGAGCCTCCCCTTCCTTCCCCCATCCTGAGCACACCCCTGCCCCCAACTCGTAGGCAGCCCATGGAAGCTTTTACTAATTTTCAAAGTAGGCCCTGGGAGAGAATATTCCTGTGCCTCCACTACTTAACATGTGTTTAAACACACAATAGTCTAGATGAGCATTTGCATGTGTGTAGACAGGTCCAACATGGATGTCTGAATAAGCAGCAGAATGAGCGGCAGTAAGATCCCATCCAGCCAATTGTCCTTTCTCCTGCCCCCCTACAAGGATGTGTCTTTTCAGCCTGGTTTTACATCCAGCCCAGCAGGTTTCCATTCCCACCCACGACACTCCTGTGCTGAAGCCAGGAACAGCAGGCGGTCCGTATTCCCACCTGCGTCAGGATCTAAACCCACATGCTCCATAATTTATCAGACTGATAAGTGATAAAGTAACTGGGTTACATGGCTATAAATACACAGCAGGGTGGGTTTTGGCAATACAAACAAGAACAAAACCCAAGCAGCTTGCGTTATGGTTTAAGTGCTGGCGGCTGCTCGACAACACACAAACGGAGACGGCGCCTTGCTGCAGGGATTTATAGTTTGATCAAAGTCTCAGAGGGAAGGGGATCGCTCTTTATAAACAAAGGAGGAGGTGGTGGTGGTGGTGTTATATTGGCTATTGTAACACATGACCTTGGTGACAGGAGGGGGGGGTTCAACGGCATGGTGGCTTGGGATTAGGATTGTTGCAGGCAGAGGGGCAACGCAGCAGTGTGAAGAAAATATTGGAAGAAGGGCATGAGGATGCTGGCCCCATACACACGTACAACACTAAACCAATTTATCAAGGTCAAAACAATTATTCAGGTTGCAGTAACTGACTTTGGTATCGTTCACACGACATGCCTACAATGATTTAGCCCTGCCAACATCTCCCCCCGGTGGCCATGTCATGACCGGCCATGTGACGACACCTATCTCTTCATGGCTTGCCCACAAAGCTTTCCAGGATGAATTCCACAGAGTTCTCAGCAGGAGAGAGACTTGCGCTGCAGCCGGAGATTGACTTGCATACTGTGTTCACCAACCTAACATAGAACAGATTCACGTTACAAGGTATTTGGTTTAGAAAGCAGAGGGGAGTACCTCCTCCCGATTTTTTCAGGGACCATTCTTTGTCTCTTGTTCCTGAATGCTGTTGCCTGGCGTGTTAATGATACTGAGGTACAAGTGAGGTAAGGACTTATTAAACCAGTTTAGTTGCTTGGGTGAATGTGGCTGCAGCCATCAACATAGCTAAGGGAAGAGGTGGGAGGAGATCAACAGCAGCGATGGAGTTAGAAGGGGCGGTTTGATGGTTAGAAGGCAAAGGAGAGCAACTTAATTACCTATAGTCTTCCGGGACCAATTCAAGATGTTGTTTTTGACCTATAAAGCACTAAACAGCCTGCCCCCCCCCCATCTGCAGGATCGCCTCATCCGTCAGGTCTTGGTTCGACTCCTGTAGTCGGTTGGAAGCGCCCTCCTCAAAGTTCCCTGGGTAGCGACGATGAGGGGGGTGTTTGTGGTGGCCACAGCGCTGGTGTGGAACTCCCTCCCGACGGAGGTCTACCTGACCCCAGCCCTCCCCTCTTTCCAATGACAATGGAAGACCTGGCTGTTGTGCCAGGCCTTCGGCGAGGGAGGTGGGGTGGGGGTTAGCTCTACCTTGGGCTTTACTGTGCTTTATATTCTTATTTCTCATTTTTATATTAGATACGGTTTATTATATTTTTATATGTTAGAATATTGTATGTCACCCCAAGCTGCTGCAGCAGGAGGAGGCGACAAATAAATCAAGTGAAAATAAATAAATATTTGCTCCTGTCTGGAGAGTAGCTCAAACCAGAGATTCAGCCTCATGTCACTTTTTACTAAAAAGATGGTTGAACAATCTCTAGCATGAGGAGCTGGTTGTAAAAACTGTGATAATTTGGGATTCTCTCCTTAGCACCCCCTACATTATATGCCCAGAAATGTAACTATCACTACTTCATAAGAAAAAACCAACAAACTACCAAAGAAATATTATGGAAACAAAATACAATGTCTATACATTTATTCAAAAAGTATACAAAAATGAACCACCAATATACTAAAATATACAGCAATTCTATCTAACTAGACATAGTATAGCTCAGTGTTGTGTAACCCAACTCTATATGGCCCAACTTGTTTTGGGTGTTATATACCCTTCTTCAGGGGTGGCGTAGCTGAATATCGGTCGCCCCGGGGTGCTCTCCTTGAGGTCCCCTGGGTTTCCCAAATGTCAACCATGAGGAGGGCGTTTTCTGTGGCTGCACCATGGCTGTGAACTCCCTCCCGTTGGAGGTCCGCCTAGCCACCGACCTCCCATCTTTCCGTACACAACGTAAGACGTGGCTGTTTCGCCGGGCCTTCACCGAGCGAGATGGGATGGGTGGGTTGGGTTAGGGAGGGTTTTTTGGTTCTGGGTTATTTTAACTTTGGGATTTTTTGGTTATTTTAAAATGTTGTTAACTGCGCTGAGATGCTTGTAGCAGGTGGCATATAAATTTTAATAAATAAACTCTCAAAACAAAATACACTGTCTTTTAAAGGGAATAAAAACCGCCCTCCAGCAACATTCACTGAGTCATTGTTGTCTCTGACTCCGCTATACGTATCCACACTCTCCTTAAAAGATATCCCAAAAAAGAGGAAAATATAAACAATTTCTTTTAGCTCAAGAAGGTTAATCTTCAGGAGTTCCACAACTACAAGCAAAAAAACAAACAAACCTCTGACCGATCCCACATGAGAGCAGCTCCTTGGAACACTGAATGTAAACCAATCTGATAGAATTGCTGTATATTTTAGTATATTGGTGGCTCATTTTGTATATCTTTTGAATAAAGGTATAGATGCTATTTTGTTTCCATATTATTTCTTTGGTAGTTTGTTGTTTTTTTCTTAGCACTGTTTGCTACTTTTTGGTTTTCCTCAGGTTTGTTTGTTCATCATATTCGCTACGTCCGGCCCTAACAAAGGATTTAAGAGCAGCCAATTGCAGTAGAGAAGTCCCATACTGCTGTGGCTCTTACTTTTCCAAACTGCACTGTAGGACATGGATTACGACATTCCAGAAAATTAGTATAATTAAAGCTAAACCACACTGGGCAAAAAAAGGCCCCATGGCTACAAAGCATCAGGCTTGCTTGTAAAGAAAGCATTTAGTCACCTTCTAGAATTCAAAGCGGCTGTTCAAGTAAAATAATCTTGAACCCCCTTCTAAATGTTCTCCAGCACAGCCCTTGGCTGGACTGAGACTCCCTCTTTCCATTTCAGGGCTGCCCTAGAACCCCCTCTTCAGAGACCCCACCACCATTTAGCAATTTATTATCACAACTCGGCAGCTGTTTGCAAGTCTTCCCAAGAGAGTCACAACCTGCAAGATAAGAAGCCGTTTTGTGGCACTGTGGGAAAGCAGAATCCCATGGTCACAGAATCAGAGTTCATGGGGCCTTGGCTCAGATGAAGGGACCAGTTCCCACCTCACAGAGGTACTGTTTGAGGTGGGCAGCGTTTCAGCAGGCCTTATTACATGAGGGTCCAATCTGGTCACATTTCACAACCAGAAGAGCCAGAAATAGGTTTCTAATCTGAACCCTTTCCCCTAAAACACCACCCGACACCACAGAACAGAGCCCTGTGGATTTTGTGCTTCCACCATTGTCATCAATGCCCTGTCATAGAGGAACCCCAATACAGGCTCTCTGGAAGCATAGTCCCTTCTCTAAAGGCTGGAGGACAGGCTATTCGTACCAAAATGTAGGGATGACCTACGAACTCAGACAGTGGCAATTCTGGCCAATAATACTAGAGGACCTAGGGCTCTCTGCATACACGGTCCCTGGGAGGGAGGGTATTTGTTTTATTTATTTAGATTTTTTAATAGCGGGTTTTTAGTAGAGTAGACTTTAATAGCAGAGGGGGCTGACCTCTCTCTTCATCCTCTAAGAGGGACACGGGCCTGCCCAGCCTGGTGGTGCCCCACATCGAGGCAAACCCTGGCACCACAGAGGACCCGCAATAGCAGCTCTGGGGAGTGGTATCTTCCCTTCTCTACATCATGGGGAAAGAGGGGGTCCCGAGAGAAGAAGTGCTCCTGAAAACCATGTAAAAAGGGGGACGGGGGAGGGCGTGCTCGATCATGACCCTGTAACCTGGCCATGATTCTCCAGGATGAAAATCCCTGTTTCCCAACATTCGTGTCCAATACGAAGAATGTCTGCTACAACACCCTCCATGAGGACTTTTTATCCCCAATTTACACATAGGAATAAGGACACAAAGAAGAGAAGGGACTTCCCTAGGCCACCCACTGAATCAATAGCAGAGGTGGCGCTTGAACCCAAAAGTGCCGAGTCTCAGTCACCGATGCGCCGGAGGAGCTTATACTACACAGAATCATGGCACGTTAAGGCTGGAAGGGACCACAAGGGTCCTCTTGTCCAACCCTGCCCTGAAACAGAGCACCCCATCCTCAGCGCTAAATTTGGAAGAGGAGCTACGCCAGGGCTCAATAAGCCAAACCTGGGAGTTCCACCACTTGAACCCCTGGAAGCAAGGGGGGTATCCAGAGGGTCCGTAAGGGCTGCCCCACCAAGGTCCTGCCATCCAGTGCTCCCACCCAGGGCTGTATTCAGTTTGACAGGGTGCTCAGACACACTGCTGAGCACTGGAGAAGCTGGGAAGGAGGGCTGTGAGGTTTGAGCCCCAAAGAGGCCTTCAGGCAAGGCAGTTTCCATTCCATGGGTCTTTCCAAAGTCCTGGTGGAGGGATGGGTGGAAAGAAAAGGGGCGGGGGGGGAGGGGGAGCTGCCAATCCTAAACCTCATAGAAGAGGTATGGAAGGAGGTGCCAGGACTAGGCCCTGGCACAAATTAAACCCCGTCTATACTTAAAGCATTCCTGACAGATGCCAGAAAAGCCTTCAAGGAAGGAAATCCCACAACCCGTAGTTCAACCTACAGTTAAACTAAATACTATTCTTGCATATCAACCGACTGGGGAAAGTTTTTCTGTTTTATCCGTTCGTCCTTACCTTGTTCATACATACATATATTGGGTGAAAACAGACAATGTTAACTCCACTTTAACTTTTCTTATGCATGTTGCAGGGCTGTATTAGTGCCCTATACAGGCCTACAAAATGCATTAAAAAAGTGGAGTTCAAGTGGAGTTTTAGCATTGTCTGTTTTGCCTGCTGGCGGTTATTCCCCATCTACGCCACTAGATGGCGATGTGCTAAGGCATGTTCTCTGGTTTCGTGGTTGAAGAGGAAGCAGAGTACAGTCAAGATAGGCCTTTAGGGCGGAAAGGCCCCCTCCACATACCTCTCTTTTCAATTACGTATCTTTAAAGATGCGCTTGCTCTTAATGGAAGACCCTTCAGGAGATGTTGGAACTCAACCCCAACCTCTTCCCACCCTTTAAATCCCTCCTTAAAACCTACTTCCATCGGGCTTTCCCGGGCTCCTAACTCCCACAGACTGTTCATGGATAACGGCCTTATCCTTCAGAGTCCCTCTTGTAACTAAGCTAACCACATGTGCCTGCAGCTTCCCGAATTCCTAAACCCATCCCTCCCCATGTTCCCTTCCCTTGTCCATTCTAGATTGTAAGCCCCCTCAGGGCAGGGACCCATCTCTAATTCATTATTGTTCTGTGCCAGGCACATTGTTTGTGCTATATAAATAGCAGCCACCACTTCTATGGACGGTGGATTTGAATAACGTGTTTTACTGGCTAATTCTCTCCCCCCCCCCCCCCCCCATTAAATTACCTGGATATTTCACAGTCGTTAGCTGAAGAAAGACCCTTCAATCAAACTCACATTTTTCAAGGATTGAAGACAGTGAACCCCTTGTTTCTGAATTAATTATAGAGCTCCGCCAGAATAATTTCAGTCTGCAGAGGCAATGCTTTCCTTTCATTTGTCGATTGCCTCTTTCCCAAGCAGAGCTGTGTTATCTAAACCAAGAGAATAGCTCTCAACAGCTCAGCTACCTGGCTCCTGGGAGAGAGGAGCAGTGCCTATAAACAATTGCCTCTCCTGCTGCAAGTGCTCTGTTTCCCTTTCTGCCAACAGCCACCTACACATTTCTGTTTGGCATTTGAAGAAGAGAATGACATTTAACGATTTGCTGTTCTAAAACATGTGTAACATCTTATTGTGTGGGAATCGACACAATGGTGGGACACAAGAACTGCTGGGTTTGAGGCCAACCCATCACTCTTGTGGTTGCAGGACACGCACATATACCCCAGAGTAACAAAAACAAACAAAAAAAGCTAATCAGGGACATATGAAAAAACATCCTCCCTAACCCCATGACCAAAATGATGCAGGTACAATAGCATCCCTACTGCAACGCGCTCTACGTGGGGCTTCCCTTGATACTGGTTCGGAGGCTGCAGCTGGTGCAGAATGTGGCGGCCCGTCTCCTTACGGGGACGGGTCGCCGTGAGCACATTACACCAGTGCTCCATTCTCTGCACTGGCTGTCTATAGCGCACCGAGCCAAGTTCAAGGTGCTAGTATTGGTATACAAAGCCGTATACGGTCTCGGCTCCTCTTATATCGGGGACCGCCTCGCCTTCCGTGACTCAGGACGGACCCTCCGATCCACTGGGGGCGCCTATCTGGAGGTCCCCCGTGCAAGGTGGGTGGCCACCATGGAGAGGACGTTCTCGGTGGTCGGGCCACGGTTGTGGAACTCCCTTCCGAAGGAAGCCCGCCTGGCCCCGGGTCTGCTTGCCTTTTGGCGGGCATGCAAGACTTGACTGTTCGCCCAGGCCTTTGGAGGGGAGGGAGGGGTAAATGGGGGAAGATTGGTGGGGTGGGGAATTTGGGGGAATTGGAGGGTAGGGTTGGGGGGGGTTAATTTTTTTTTTTAAGTGATGTTGGTTTTTAATGTATTTGATTGTTTTACCGTATTGTTAGCTGCCCCGAGATGCCGTGGGCATGAGGGGGCGGCATAAAAATGCTAAGAAATAAATAAAAATAAATCCCTTCTTACTGGGTGTGTAACAAAGTGGCCACAAAAAATAGATCAGACACCTAAAAGCAAGACGCACTTCTTAGCAGCAATTACCTCCTCAGTCTCTTTGCTGCAGGTTCGTTGTCCTGCAAGGATTCCACTGGAGTCTGTGGCTCTGCAGGGAGAAAGAAGGGCATTACTAAAGCGGGAAAGACTAGGATCCCCAGCTTGATGTCCTAACAACCAGCCCATGCCATGAAATACAAAACTCCAGTTGTGCACTTGAGAAGGTTGGTGGTGGGATAAAATGAATCCAGAAATTAGCAGGGCCTAATAGGATCTTCTGCTTCAAGGGCATCGTGTATGCCTGACTCAAAAATAGGCTATCCAAACATGACTATCTTAACAGCGATGTGGGTCGCAATCCAATAGCAAGCGGACAAGCTACTGAATCACAAAAGGGGCAGCATTAGGCCTGTCAGTTTAGAAATTTATCCCTCTCTTGGGGAATTCATCTGGAAAAGATCTTGCTTTATTTCTCTATGGTCTTTGGTAGGAAGTTCTGTGGGGCAGAGACCATCTCTCTAGATAGGTTTATACAGTGCCTAACCCAACCGGGCCTCAATCCTAGAAGCCGACCAGATGACAATATGGAAACAAATGTTCTAGTAACTAGGCTTGTTCCTTAAGACATTGGCTGCAAGAACAGAGTTTTGTTCTGTACTGTGCTGCATTTAGCACTGATAAGGTAGCAGGATAGAATGGAACGCATTCTGGAATAACAGCTTTCTCCACATCAGAGGATTGCCTCTGCTTCTATCTCCACCTGATCATAGAGCCATTGCTGGAGCAGACATTAAGATTTTGAGCTAGTTTGCAAAAGCCACAGCACCCAGACTCAAATCAATGAAACAAGAGGCTGAGACAGACACATCTGTTCCTCCTTCACTGTAAATCAGGGATAGGGAAACTGTGGCCCATGGACCAAATCCTGTCCATGGCACTTTTTTATTTGACTGTATTCCAATTCCTGGATCTGGCCCTTGGATCCAGTCCCTATCTTCATGCGCTGAAAGAGTGAGCTCAGAGGAAGGGAACAAGATCAGGCCAAGGGAACGATCCATAATCTGGACCCTCCCTTTCCTTCCTCCATCCTGAGTACATGCTCAAGCATCCAGACCTCCAACTCCCGTGCGGCCTGCAGAGCTTGTACTCCTCTTCATATCGGCCCATGAGAAGGAAAAGGTTCCCCACCCCTACTGTCAATGTCGGAAAAATAGGGATTGACGCCATCTGCCGCTTTGGCCGTATCCAATTCCTGCAGAGGTCCTTTGAGCAGACTCGGATAGTTTCATTACAGAGCCCCTCTTACCTGCAGTCGAGGAGTCATTCTGTTCCGACCCAATTTGGGAGCCTTCTGGGATTTCCACTTTCCCCTCTGCTCCTTGTGTCTGAGATGAAGATGCTTGATCCAGTTCCCGCTTCCTGTCAAGACCTCTTGGGAAGTCCTGTAATTGGACACACACACACACGCCCTTTCTAACAGGAGCCTTGCATGTCTCCTAAAGCGCTAGCGGTTTTAGCACGGGACCACGCAGAAATTCTGAAGATTGGGGCTGTATAAGCAGAGCCCCATGTTTTCTGTGTTCTACAGCAACCAAAAAACCCAAATTCTGAGAGTAGTATTATGCAAAGTTTTGAATACATATACATTTTGTAGTATTCTATTCCATCTGTTTTGGACAACTTCTGTCAGGGGTGGAGAACCTCAGACCCGGGGGCTAAATGCAGCCAGTGGCTAGATTTTATTTGCTCTCTTTCCAGTTCCTGCATCTGGCTCCCATATCCAGTTCCTACTGTCAAGTACTGAGAAAGACTGAGCTCAAGGTAAAGGGAGCCGAGGTGGCACATGCACAAGGATATGGGACAGATCTAGGTCGCAGATCCATGAGCTAGTGCACCCCTGCTCCCAACTTCTATGAGGCCCTTAGAGCTTGCACTAATTTTCAGAGTGGCCCTTGGGAGCAAAAGGGTTCCCCACCCCCAATGTAGATCTTTAAAATAACGACAGATACCACACGTTGCTCAGTGGGTCTGCAAGGTATTCTGTAGGGTTCTGACTGCCCCTCTTCGGCCTTTTTTATACAATACGCACCCACTCATGCCCATGCAGATTCGCCGTGTGGGCATGAGTGGGTACCCCCTGTGTGCATGCCACGGTGGGTGAGTGGGAGTGTGCGCACGCTCCCGCGACCCATGCACCTCCACCCATCACCCCACTCGCGGAGCAATTAGCCAAAACGGCGACTGCTCCATGGGGGGGATGGGATGGGGGGGGGAATCAGTGTGCCCCCGTGCACACTGCCCCCCTCGCATCACCCATGCTGCCGTGGTGCACATTGATCCCCATAAAAAAGGCCTCTGATAGTTGTGGCACGGGACCCTAAGGCCCTGGAATACATACTGGCAGCTGAGTGCCAGCACCCCATTGGCTACTTTACAGCACCAATGATCACCCCACGGGCTAGTTTATAGTGCTTCCTGCTCAAGCTGAAGTTTTGCGCTGCCAGAGGCAGTTTCTGAAACAATTTGGCAGATTGCCATGTTCTGCAAAAATGGCTGCTATTGCAGCAACAGAGAACTCATGGGGGTAGCATCAAGCAACGGGAAGGTTTGGCCTCCCATTGTCCATGAATTCCGGACCCCATGCACTCGATGTGTTCCTACTCATGGCTTTGAATGGAAGCTATACCATATCCAGTGTACTCAGACAACGTGCCCCCTCACACCTACAAAAAGGTGCCCCCTCACACCTACAAAACCCCCAAGTAGCTGATTTTTTTTCCCACAGAAAGGAGGGAAAAAAACAACAAACAGTCAGAATGTTGAACGAGTCCACCTTACTGGGATTTACTTTCAACACTTGTGCAACAAAAGCCAGGCTCCACTGAGCATGCACCATCTCCAGAGTTTAGGAGACATTTTGATGGTTGAAAGTGGTCCATTGGACCAGAAATTTTGGTAACCAGTGGTGCAGTCTTTGGTCTTCTGACAAGCAACAGTTCTAACCACTCAATGCCACAAGCTATAGCAATTAAATAATTGTCTTCTCTCTACCTTTCAGAGCAGCATTGGATTAAAAGTCTTTCCTATAACAGACTCGTCTTCATCTGCTGCCTTTAAACTTGTGCCTACTGGTGGCTGGACATCTGTTCTCACTAGATCCCTTGCCATTGCTCTCTCTTTTCCTGGGTACAGTTTCTGGAGGTCTCTCTTCTCAAAAAAGGGAAAGCACCCATGTTCTCCAAGCTGAAGTGACCCCCGTAAAATGCTGCTATTGCCAAACTACCTTCAATGGGGCCAATTCCAAGCCCCATGGATCCCGTGTGCACGTACACGTTTCCACATGGCACAACATGCTCGCAATGGAGGTCCGTGCGGTTTGCGTGCGACTACGCACGGGATCCGCAGGGCTTGGGATGGGTCCCACCAACTACATGGAGCCCAGAATATCCACTCAAGACAGAAGTCCAGGGTAAGATGGCACTGAACATCAGACTGGCTGATATACAAATACAAAAGCCAGAGGCTGAAACAAGGGAGGAGCTCGGGCCAACAAAACAAAAGACAATCTCCAGTCCATGTCCCGATGAGTTGGGACTCATGTACCACATGAACAGTCACAATTATTTGTATAAAAAAGGACACAGTCGGTGCTAACAGAAAGCTAGACTCAGAACAGCTGCAAGTCACCCACCTTACGAAACATCCGGTTCTGCCGCTGAAAGGGAAGGCCCGGGAAGCCCAGTCGCGTGGGCTTTAAGGAGACACCGACAGGAGGTGGCCCCAAAAGGGAAGATCGTGTTGCCTGAGGGAAAAACTGTTGCAGTGCTGGCGCGGTCATGTTGAACCCTCGTAAGTTTCCTACAAATGCAAACGTATGCATGTCAGCCCTGAGCAGGAGGATGCAAATCAGGGGTGGGGAAACCTCTGGCCCATCTGCCAAATCCACCTGTGACTGTTTTTTACGTGGCCCCTGGATCCAGTTCCTAAGGGCCCAGAAAGGGAACAGGGAACTGAGACATAGGCATGCATGAAAGGACAGGGAATAGATCATGGTATAGACCAGAAGGGTGAAAATGGCAGCTCAGGAGTCACATGTGGCTCTCTGGCACCTGCATTGTGGCTCTCACTGGAAGTGGCTGCCTGGGAGTGTTTCCATGCAGCTCCCTCGGAAGCAAGAGAAGCTGAGCCACCATTTCTGTAGCGGGAGTCCTCTCGGGGCTGCGGGAGCAGTGACAACGTGCCCTGTGCCGCTATCAAACTACCTGGGAGTCACAGCTTTGTTGTGAGGGGAGAGTTGGGGGAAGCTGTGTCATGTGCAAGCAGTCATATTGCATTGAAAAGCGGAGGGTGGGGGAACTTCTGGGAGCAGAAATCGTGGGGCAGGAGGCATCGTGGGAAGCTTCGCTCGTGTGCACAAGGGGGGTGGGGTGTTAGCCCATTTCTAGCGTGATTTCCCTCACACATTGCAGAGCTGGATTTTTGAGCTCTGCAATGCGTGAGAGAAATGGCGCTAGAAACGGGCTCAACACCCCCACGCACGAGTGGAGCTTCCCATGATGCCTCCGGTCGTGATCTCTGCTCCCGGAAATTCCCCGACGCCCCCGCTCTCTTGTGCAAGTGGTCTATATCTTGTGGCTCTCAATATGAAAATTTGGTACTTTGGCTTGAAAACCTGGCCCACCCCAGCATAGATCCATGATATGGACCCTCAACATCCTTCCTTCATCTCCCCCCTTAATCAGTCTTGCCCCCACAACTCCTATCCAGCCTACACAGCTTGTACTAATTTTCAAAAGGGCCCGTGGGAGGGGAAAGTTCCCTGCCCCTGGCACAAACGTTTTCAACTGTGGCAGAGCTTAGAAAAAAAAGAAAATCTTCTGAATAAGGGAAGTCAAGAAGCTGTACTCAGATGGCCTTCCTGTGCCAGAGATCTCTTGCCAGCTTTGCTGCCATGCGGAGATGCATCAGACTCTTCAGCTGTTTACCACTGTCACTGCAGACTGAGCCCATGAGGGAGAATAACATAGTGGCACCGATGTCGACAGCCAGACAAGATCTTGTTTTCACAGAGACTCCTTGTGAAAGAGGAAGATTCATCCCAGAGGCTGTTCAGCTGGCAATTAAGACCATAATCTGGATCCTATCATTTTTTGACAGGACAAAACTGGGGTGAGGGTGGGGGTGTTAGTTTAAATACCCACAATCAAGAGATTTAATAGCCTGTTTGTTCAAGAAACTGCTCTCTGCCACCACTTTATCCAGCAAACTCAGCTAGACTCCAACCTTCATTTCACTTTCTGTTCTAAATAAAAACTGTTTCCAGATCTGATGAAAGAAAGGCACTTCACAGCCATTGTCAGGCTCCAGAGTGGCCAGAGCCTAGGAAGGGGAGGAGGGGAAGGTAGGGAGGCGAGGAAGAGGAAGAGGAGGCAAGGGAGGTAACAAGGAAACCTCTCAATCGCTCTCCGGTACCAGGGAGACAAAGTGTTCAGCATAAGTGTTCAGCATAAGCAAGCTGGCCTAAGAAAGCATACGGTTCATCACTGAGGTCAAGGGATGGGGAACCAGGAAGAGGAAAACCAGAGACAGGGAACGGGAAGCTACGGGCAGGAAGCGAGGAGCCAGAGGCAGGGAACTGGGGACCAGAGGCAGGGAGTCCAAGGCGAGGAACAGGGAACCAGAGCTGGGGGAGCAACAGGGAACTAGAGGCAAGGAGTTGGGGAGCAACAGTGAGCTAGCGGTAGGGGGCTAGGGAGCAACAGGGAATTGGGGGCAACAGAGACAGGGAGGGGAGCATGGAGCAGGGGCTTCAGAGGTAAGGCCCTTTTGGAATCAAGGCCGGGGCAGCAAGGTCACACAGAGAGACATGAAGTGACCACAGGATTGGGCCTCTCCTGCTAACAGAAGGTCAAACAGGGAACAAGACACACGGCGAGGGGTTCAGGGCATGATAGAAACAGACCAACATGAAGACAGGACAAGGCGTGAGTAGGAGACAAACAACGTAACCCCGTGCAGACAGACAGAGGGGTAGGGGAGCTGGGCAAGAAATGCCCCAAGACATAAGGGATACAAGAGGAACAAGTACCGACACGAAGGGGGGGGGGGCTTCACTCATTCAGAACACCGAGGGGGGACAACACCCTGAGACTCACCACATAAAACACAGACGTAAACAGAAACGCGAGCTGAGAACCAGCAAGAAAGGTGTAAGAAGGGAAGTGGGCCAAGCTAGAGTCAAGGAAAGGTGGCTAGAAGCTCCACGCCTGCCACAGTCCTCAGCAGCCTTAAATACTACAAAGAGCCAATCAGGCTGCGGCAGGTGGGTCCACGCCCTCTACCAGGTGTGAGCGGGACACAGAGCTGGAGGGAAGAGGGAGAACAAGATAGGGGAGGAAGCTGCTCCCTGCAGCAACCCACCAGTGGCGCAGGAGGCAGCAAGCGCCTCAGTCAAGCCCTGAGGCCGGGGGTTCGAGGCCCAGCCCTAACAGTACCTCCTTCAAGCCCCCCCGCCCTTCCAGGAACCAAGGCTGAGAACACAGGAGAAGTGGGGACCCTGGACCCATGTAGCCAAAAGGAGCTCAGGGTCCCTCTATGGCCTTTTTAGGTATATACAGGCCACCCAGGAGACACAAGGAGGGAACAAAAAGGAAGGGGTCCAGAATCAAGCAGGGCAGGAGGAGGGGGGCATACAGCCAAGAGGGTGGTAACATGACGGAAGGCAGGACCTCGCAACGTTCACCAGCATACCCCATAGAAGGAAAGGGTGTAGCGGAATACCTGGCCAGATGGTACGAAGGGGAAGTCCCGGTAGAGGCCGGGCCCGTGGAGGAGGCCCCAGTAACAACGGAGGAGTCCTAAGGGCGGCACCAGGGGCACGGGGCCCAGGGGGAGCATGAAGTACATGTTGATGACCACTGGGATCTGGGGTCCTGACCTGATGCCGATGGACATCTCCAGCTGGCAGGGGGTATCCCATCATGGAACTATTCGGGCTAGGGGCATCCAGGACCCTGGAAGAACACAATTTAGGCTTCACCTCCAGTGATGGAGGTGGACTCAATGGCTCAGACAAAGTAAAAGATGGCAGACAACTGTTGGAGCGTATCTTAGTGGAGGTCCCGGCAACCCTCTTAGTAGAGGGGGGAGGGGCTGAAGGCACGACAGATCCATCACAGATGGAATTCTTCTTAGCGCGACTAGGCAGTGCTTTCGCGGATATTGCCGCAGAATTGTTGGTGGAATGTAGTTCTTGCCCCATGACGGGGTGATCTTCTGTGGCCACATGTCTTTACAGGGTTGGCATGTTAAAGTTGGTACCAAGTCCAGGGGGTCTACTAGACGTCAAGGCAGTCTTACTAGGACAGGCCTGAACTGACAGGGAGGGAGAAGTCAAATTGGGGGGGGGGGGGGCACTTAGTGGTTATGCCAGCCCTCGGGGTTTCCCCAATATGCCTGGGTATCCCACTGGTAAGGTTGGGGCAGGGAGTGAACCACTAATAAATCCCATATTCAGGGGTACAGTCTGTCCCAGAAGGGGTGGTTGGTGGGATACCCATAGCATGACAGGACAGTCGGTAGCAGGAGCATCTTCCCTATTGCCCGGCTGCTGTATTGGAGAGGGCTTTAGCGAGGGACAGGGACAGCCGAGCACTCCTACCGAGATGGAGCTCTTTTCTGTGAGTGACGGCAGACGATCTTGTAGGTGTTCTCTCTGGCCCTGCAAGGTCCAGTCCCGGAGAAGGCTTGGCGGGGACATCCACATGGGTACCGTGGGCACATGGCAGGAGAACACCCATGGTGCTTGAGGGCTGAGTGGTCCTGGGCAGTGGCGAGGTATCCCTCCCAGGTATAGAAGGCTTGTTTAGTTCCAGTGACCGCTTGTCTCTACTGCAGCCTGAAGTACTTTTCTGGGCCGACTGTGAGCCACAACTAGACAATACTGGAACCCAGGTTCTAGGGGGATGACCTAGGACCCGCACAGTCTCAAACATCGGTGTAGAGGCTGGGTAGCCTTGGGATGCTAACCACCCTGTCAAAAGGATTGCCAGTCCGGCGAACCGGGGGCCATGTAGCAGTGTAGCTGGTCTAGGTGACTGGGCAGGCTTCACGGGTGCACCCGCCACCAGAGCCGCTGTTGGTGGTGCGATCGCTGCTGTAGGGAGGAGCCCCAGGGATGTCATCACCGACATTGGTTCCGAGCCAGATAGTAGTGGCTGAGCAGGGGGATCCCATGGGCTCAGGGACTGGGGTACTGTGATCAATTGCCCACCCGAGGGCTTGGTCGATTTGGCGGCTGCCTGGGCCAAATAGTCGCGCACCCGCGCATAGTTTGCCCACATGGCAGGGGTAAGTTCCATCTCTGCTGGTTCTACCTGCAGGACGGCATTTATCCTGTGGAAATCAATCCATACCAATACCGAGGCTCTTGTTTAACTGAGGCCGTCCTCGGAGGGTCATCCATGGTGGTAGCTGGCATCATGATGGGGGTTATCAACCCCAAGGTCTCCCAAGCTGTGGCAAGAATAGGGGACAAGGGGTTTGGGTGGAGTTTACTGTCAGGCTCCGGTGGCCAGAGCCTAGGAATGAGAGGAGGGAAAGGTAGGGAGGCGAGGAAGAGGGGGAGGAGGCAAGAG
This sequence comes from Sphenodon punctatus, assembly GCA_003113815.1. Lineage (NCBI taxonomy): Eukaryota > Metazoa > Chordata > Lepidosauria > Sphenodontia > Sphenodontidae > Sphenodon > Sphenodon punctatus. The sequence goes on from QEPC01005805.1 coordinate 4,429,480, forward strand.
GGGTAACAAGGAAACCTCTCAGTCGCTCTCCGATACCAGGGAGATGAAGTGCTCAGCGTAAGGACCAAACAAGCTGGCCTAAGAAAGCAGGAGGAGGGAAACCAGAGACAGGGAATGGGAAGCGAGGAGCCAGAGGCAGGGAGCAGGGACCAGAGGCAGGGGACCAAAGCTGGGGGAGCACCAGGGAAATAGAGGCAAGGAGTTGGGGAGCAACAGGGGACCAGAGACAGGGAACGAGGGACCAGAGGCAGGCCACGGGACGTCTGAGGCAGGATGCGGGCAGTCCGAGGCAAGGAACTGGGAGCCAGAGCTGGGGGAGCAACAGGGAACTAGAGGCAAGGAGTTGGGGAGCAACAGTGAGCTAGCGGCAGGGGGATAGGGAGCAACAGGGAATTGGGGGCAACAGACAGGGAGGGGAGCATGGAGCAGGGGCTTCAGAGGTAAGGCCCTTTTGGAATCAAGGCCAAGGAGGGAGGGGGGCAGCAAGGTCACAGAGGGAGACACGGAGTGACCACAGGATTGGGCCTCTCCTGCTAACAGAAGGACAAACAGAGAACAAGACGCACAGTGAGGGGTTCAGGGCATGATAGAAACAGACCAACATGAAGACAGGACAAGGCGTGAGTAGGAGACAAACAACGTACCCCCATGCTGACAGACAGAGGGGTAGGGGAGCTGGGCAAGAAATACGTAAGGGCCCCCAACACATAAGGGATACAAGAGGAACAAGTACCGACACGAATGGGGAGGGGGCTTCCCTCATTCAGAACACCGAGGGGGGACAACACCCCGAGACTCACCACATAAAACACAGACGTGAACAGAAACGCGAGCTGAGGACCAGCAAGAAAGGTGTAAGAAGGGAAGTGGGCCAAGCTAGAGTCAAGGAAAGGTGGCTAGAAGCTCCACGCCTGCCACAGCCCTCAGCCGCCTTAAATACTACGAAGAGCCAATCAGGCTGCGGCAGGTGGGTCCACGCCCTCTACCAGGTGTGAGCCGGAGACAGAGCTGGAGGGAAGCAGGAGAACAACAAGGTAGGGGAGGAAGCTGCTCCCTGCAGCAACCCACCAGTGGCGCAGGAGGCAGCAAGCGCCTCAGTCAAGCCCTGAGGCCGGGGGTTGGAGGCCCAGTCCCGACAGCCACAAGGCTCAGTAGCTCCTTAACGCAGGTGTGCCTGGCAACCCCCAGTTTATGAATGAGGAAATGGAGGTAGAGAGGCTTCAAGGCCAAATTTACAAGAGGCCTTTAATGCAGAGTATCCAAGTTTAGGTGCCCACCATCTTATCTGTAGAAGAGCTCAGCCTCCATCCCCACCACCAATCAAGTTGAGCTCTGATTTATTTAATCACATTTTTATGCCACCCCCTCCTATTTCCGCATCTCGGGGCAGCTCACAACAGCATAAAAAATACAAGACAAACATTATAACAATATAAAAACATTAAAATAACCCAAAGCAAAGCAATAAAAAAATCCCATCCCAACCCCCAACCCGTCACCTGTCTCCCACACCAAAGGCCGGGCAGAACAGCCAGGACTTCTACTGTCTACGGAAAGAGGGGAGATCTAAGGACAGGCAGAACTCCAGCAAAAGGGAGTTTCACAGTTGTGGTGCAGCCACCGAGAATGCCCTCCTCATAGTTGACACCTGGGAGATTTGTGGTGATCAGCACCTCTGAGGAGTCAGGCCACAAGTGACTGACGCTGGGCACCCCAAATTAGAGAGCACTTGTATGTAACTCCCCAAAAGACAGAGCCAAGTCAAGGTCAGAAGAGTATCATCCCTGGAACCCCAAAACACAGAATTATTTTGCAACTATCAGCTGACACTGGTACAAACAAGAGGAGCTCTCCAAAGCCTGGATTATTTAATTTGCCGGAATGATAAAAATCACATATTTTAAAGAGATTTATCCTGATTTCTAAACAGAAATTGAAATTGGCAAGATATAGCCTTCTACTCTCGATTTAGTGCTTTTGTAAGGCCTCTCCTTGTATTAGACTCTGAAAGAGGTTTTACTCTTCACCCATTTCCACTGCAGAAGCCACAGGTTACAGCCTTCACTGAATTATTGATTCAGATGTTTCTTTGATACTGAAATACAAGGGCATCAGGTATTCCTCATATGTAATCCAAGCCTGTAGGAGACCAGAAAAATTCAGATCGCAGACACCCATGGTTTGATATGTTTCTTATGACACACTCTATATGGTAAGTTAATGCAGAGTGTCCAAAGGTGATATCACCATCTATGAATCAGTGGGAAGGGGGCAACACTCAACTGAAGGCCTGTTAGACAAGTCTTATCCAGGACAATTGAGCTGAGATACCATACACATCCCTTAAGCATGTGATCAGTCCCATTATAAAGACAACACAACTACTCATGTGCCTAAGTTCCACACCTTGTAGATTCAAACCCTAGACATCTGGTAAGATTCTTGGACCTATTTTTAATTTACACCCAATTTGTCATACAAAGCTTCTACTAAACTACATCCAATTTACCAGTCCTCCATTCAGATCCCTGCAGGGTATAAGTTCTTTCCTTGACACAAACCTATGTAAGAACCACCAAAATCAGTACTAGTTTAGGACCAATTTGTTCCTTATTGCCTTTTTTCTGCCAGACAGAAACAGAGAGCAGGCACTCAAGAATTCTTATTACATGGGGAAGGTAGCATAGCAACAGTGTGTAGGATAAGCCTATTGTGTCCACATCTGGATACAATTTAATCCACAAGGAAAAAAAAGTCTCTGTTTTAGTTTATTTTTAAATTGAACAAGAAAAAAAAAAAAGAAAAAGAAGAGTTTGGCTGGAACTGTTAGTTGTTAAAGGGGGCATTGGCAATTTTATCCACCTGGGAACAAGAAAATTTACTGATATTTAACTGATTTATTGTTCGAACTACAGTCAGGTGGGGAAAGGACTCTGCGAAATTTACTGTCTGATAGTCACACACCAACAGATCTATTTGGGGCCGATGATGCTGCAAGGGGGGAAATTATCTCCATGAAACGTATGGAACAGTTTGGGCTGGAAAGGCATGATTTCACCAGCACGTCTATCTAGGGCGGAAGTTGTCAACTAATGGATTTGGGATTTTAAAATGGGTCTTGGTGTCCTGTCATAGGCAGAGGTTCCCAAACTGTGGATCACGACCCTGAATCAGGGGCAAGGGGTCACATCTGCTAGGGACAAAATTGCAATCCTGACAGATATTTGACATAATTTTCCTGACTTAGTTACTGTCTGGAGTGGCAGGATTATATTTAAGTCCCAAAATCGAATAATGCATGCAAAGGTCTGGGAAACACTGGTTAGGGTTTAAGCTAGGGCTGAGGAACCTCAGGTCCAGAAGCCAGATGTGGCCCATAACTAGTTTTTATTTGGGCCATTTTCAGTTCCTGCATCTGGCCCCACCCTACCCCCAAACACTGAAAGACCAAGCTCAGGGGAAGGGAGCAGGCCACGCACCCAAAAATAAGGGACAGATTCATGGCACAGATCTATGATCTGGATCTTCCTCTTACTGAACACACCCCTAAGCATCCCCATCCCAACTTCCATGTGGCCCTCAGAGCTTCACTAACAGTCAAAGTGGTCCCCGGGGGGGGGGGGTAAGGTTCCCCACCCGCGATCCAAGCTGAGAAAACTGTATTAGTCAAGACGTAACTTCCACACCACACCTCGACCCTGCTGGGCGTACAGAAGCACCTCCATGACTTGGATCAGGAACAATTTGTAACATTATATTCCAGCAGGATGGCATTACCAAACAGCAACGCTGAGACATATAACATATATTCTACCGTTTCTGTGCACAATCAGGTGGGGGTAAAGGAAGGGGGTTGAGCAAGTCAAACAAGCATCCCCGACACTGACAGTACCTTGCATCTGTTGCATGAGCAGGGCTCGCTGAAGCATGGGGTTGGCATTGAGGAGTGATGCTTGATTTGTTGCCCGTAAGTTCAGCATCTGCTGCTGTTGATGTGATGGCAAACCCCTGAAACAGTCAAGATCAAAAACAAGACGACACTTTAGGAAAATCATAACCTTCCGTTTCAAGACTCAAGCATGTGCAACATTTAGAGCCTTGGATTCAAAAGCCAACATCCACACTCACACAAATAGTAATATGGTAACGGATTGTCTAACAAGGAGCTTAAAAGGCAAACCTTCACCAACTTTAAGACAAAAGGATCCTCTCAGCAGAGCACACCATGCCAGAAATAACAGAAAATGATTTTCATTTTTAAATTAAAAATATTCAGATGACTCAAAGAAACACTGCAAGGGACCAAAGACAGGTGACCATCAGCTGCATTCAAGGACCCCTCTTGGCTTTTTCAATCATTTAACATTCTAGCAGTACTATGGACACAGACATTCTTAGCACCCCCTAATGGAGTGGTTCTCAAACTTTTTAAGCCACTCCCGATGCCTCGTTTATGGTAGTTGCGGCCGAATCCTTGCCTTCGGTAGTTGAGGCCTCTCCCCCCACCAACCACATCTTGTCCCCCCTATTTTGTTCTCCCGACTCTTCCCTCCACCCCTTGCTATCTTGTCATTTTGGAAATTCCCCTTAGCTCAGTCAGACCAGGACTAGATATTTGCCAGATATGCTCCTTTTTCTTGCATGCTCCACCCATTTGAGAACTAACCTTATGCAAGTAGTTGGACCACTAACAAACCAAGCGTGTCACATTTTAATTATGAAAAAAGTTATATTTGGAGATGAGATGGACGATGGGAGTCTCCAAAAGATGGAGGCAAACAGCAGAGTCCATGGAGGAGGGGGGATTTTCTCACACTCCTGCCCCTCCCCCCAAATAAATGCAACTGTCTGGCCCTCAAAACCAATCCAATTAGTGTTGGAACCAATGTACTTACTTCAGACCCTTTCTAGGGAGATGTTACGGACTTTGTGAACCTGAAAGCATTTGTGAATTTGTAGCAGTCCCAGAAAAGAAAACCCTGTTCGGTGCTGGCTTTTAAACTCTTAAAGGAGAAGGACTTGGTTACGTCAGAGGCCTTGCCTAGACTCAAGCATCACTCAGACTGGTGAGTCACTGAAGTAGCTACAGAAGCATTTTAAGTATCAAACGGAGGGCACTTTCTCACGTGACAGAACGTGCACCATTTGCCTCTGCGAGATAGTCCAAGAGGCAAATGCTGCACAGCTTTGTCATGTGGGAAATCAATATTGTGCAGCTTTGGCACGATCATGCATAGGATGCAGAGCTGGAAAAATCATCACCAAGCTTGATTTTCCAGCTCTGCATCCTCTGCATGATCAACGTCAAAGCCACACAGCATTTGTCTCCAGGAATTTGTCAGGTGGGAAAGCACCCTCATTCTCCCTGAAAAATCTTGCCTTGCGCTCAGCTCATTTCTATTAAAAGACCTCTACCATCAGTTACTTTTCCATTTTCCATTTTAACAAATTCAGACCTACAGACTTAATATTATAGGTCTTCTGTCATTTCTCTTAAGTATCCGATTAACCTTTCCATCTCCCCCCCCCCCCCGTTGTACCCTAGCCTACCTCAGTAGTGGGTACAAGACTTCCTCCTGCACCTTTCCTTCCTATTGTTTCTCTGCTGCACGCAGCACTATTGGTTCCTGAATGCATCATTTAACTGTCTCATTAAACATTTCCATTTCTTGTTATAAGGGACAAGTCTCTAAAATTATAATAAACTATTGTTTCATCTATTACATTACATGAGCCACTACGCTTGTTTTTCTCTTGAAACTCTTTTTTAAACAAACTGACTGCTGGAAGGAGCTAGGAGTGACAGGGAATGGATCACTCCAAATATTCCTTGTTTTTCTACAGTCACAACATGCAGTATTGGCTACTGTCAGAGACAGGATACTGGGCTATGTTGGTTGTCCCAGTACAGCGGTTCTTATATTCTTAGATCTGTAGTTCAAAATAAAAAACATAAAACCACCTTCTCTGTAGCAGGAGATGCAGATGACACAAACAGCTTCATTGCACCTTACAAGTTGCACTAATAGCATTCAGTCACTGATTTGAACAAAAGGGAGGACGGTCATGGTATTGGAGAGCATTACAGTTGCTAAGGAAAGAAAACCATCATCCTCACCTGCAAACATTTGTAACTGCATTCCCACCAGGACTCCTTCGCTATCTTGAACAACTATTTTTTATATAGTGCCAGCAATAAGCCTGGCACTGTACAGTCAGTAGTTAGAGACAGATCCGCTAGTTAGACAGACCACTGGTCCAACCCAGCATGGCACTTATGTCCCTATTCCAAGGGGCTTACAATGTAGGAACAATCAGCTTTTTCAGTCTAATCTTTGCCTTCTCCATTTTGATTACTAAGCCAATTACTTTTTTGGCTAGGATGTTTAACTTGCTCTCAGACACTACAGGGATGGGGCCATATGAGTAAGCCAACGTCATGACGAGAACCACCTCAGAAAAAGTACAGAGCAGAGAGGCGTTAGCACAGTATCCTGTTGCAAGGGAAAAGGAGTGGCCTTTATACATTCAAATAATTACATCTGCTAATTAATAATTGCCCTATCTTGAGGAGTTCTTCCTTCCCTTGCCAATATGTAACTAAGGGCAATCACTGACAACGGGGCTAGGCCTTGATCAGCCTCACCCAAGTGCTGGGCAAATAGCATTTGTAGGACAGCCATTGCCAGCAGCTTCCCCACAGCCCAGCCAGGCTGAAGCAGGAGAATCAAGACACCATTTATGACCCAAGAGAGACTCTCCCCCACCCTTTCTCAGATCCCTCAAATCCCCTTCCATCCCTTCCACCTGGGAGGCCTTCAACTCCTGTACAAATCGCTTTTAAATCCGTTTCCCACACGCACCTTAAGCCCCTACACAAAACTCTCTCCAAGCAGCACTCAGACCCCGACGGATTCCAGCCACCATACTCTGGAAGCCACCTTGTGCTCTCCCTTCCGTGGGCACCTAAGCCCTCCCCCCTCCCGGGATTTTAAACTCATTTCCCTCAGGCCTCATAGCCCCCCCCCTCCCCAGCCTGGGAGCCCCCTCCTCATCCCTTGCCTTTCTCGCCTTAGCTCCCCCAGGCCACCTCAAAACAGAGGGACGAAGCCGGGGATTAAAACTGCCACCACTTTAATGGAGGAAGGGGGGGGGGGGTTTCCTCTAGGGACAGGCCCGCGATCCCCGGCCTCGATTAGTTGCGCTTACCGGCCTCCCTGCTGCTGTTGCGGCGGCGGCGGCTGGTGGTGGTGCTGCTGCTGCTGGTGCTGCTGCTGCTGGAGGAGCTGCAGCAGCTGCTGCTGAAACTGCTGCTGAAATTGCTGCTGGTTGAACATGTCTGGGGAGCCCCGAGGATCCCCGCGAGCCTAGGACAAAAAACCACACACGCCAGATGAGGGAGACACCAGCTGCTGCTGGGCTTATGCGCATTAACCTAGCAGCAGTCACCGCTGCCCAGATTCCTTACCCCGCTTCCTTCCCCCCGGGGTTATTACAAGCGGCAGCCAGTGGGGGAGATCTCCGAGCCCCACCCACCCAACATCCTCCCGAGCCCTTCCTCCTCCGTTCAATCCCCTCTTCCCCCGCAGGGTTAGCCTTGCAGCCGCCTGCCGCACCACGACTCACATCGCAAGCAAGCGGAAGGCTCTACGCGGCCTCCATCTTATTGCAACGAACAACAATAACCACCTGCTGGTGCTGCCGCCGCCGGCCCTGATCTCTCCGTGCGCTCAGCCCTCCCGGCTTCCAGAGCCAGGGCAGCGAGCATCAGTGCCTGCAGCTTCCCATCAGCTCCTTCTGCAGGGCTGGAGGACCCAGTGTCGCTACTGGTGCGCCACCTCCCAAATCAGCTCAAAAGGGGGGGAAATCCTCTCTCCTTTCTGTTTTATTTCTCGCTCATCAGAGAGCGAGAGTGGTTTTGCCGCGTGTCTTCGAGAAACAATTCATAGCTCCCTCCCCATCCCTCTGATGCCTCTTTTCAAATTTGTATTTCCAGCCTGAAGCAGCCCTGTTTTCTTCCACCTTCCCCACCACCCACAACTAGGAGTAGGGTCCTCTTTATCTAAGGAGGGCTTGGGGAGGGCTACCATCTGTTCAGGGAAGAGGCTAAGGGAATTGAATAAACGGCTAAAGTGGGGGAGCAGATGGTAACCAACAGCTTTTTTTATGGTCCAGGGGAATCCTGAGTATCTGCTGCTGCAGATGGTAACTGTCTTGCCGAGAGGGATGGAGAACCCTGGCCAGTTTCTGACAGTTTGGTTCTGGTCAGAGCATCACAATTAACAGTATACCTGTCAGCCCCAAACATTCACACATCCAGACAGGTGGCCCCCAAAATTATTTTTTAAATCCTGAGATTTTAAACACATCTGGAGTTCTTTTTATTGCCTTTTTTGAGCCCTGTTTTTCAGGTCTTTTTCACAAGCCACGACCTTAGTCCTGAAAATACAAGCACAGAGGAGTAAGTGCCACTGACGTCAATGGTACCGTGTACAAGGGCAGTGGCAGAGCTAGACAGGAATGGACTCTTGTGCAGGAGATGTTACCTGTCTGCACTACTGGTCCCGAATAGCTACATCTTTGCATGTGTACTAAGCTCAGGGCCTTCTTTGGGCTAGAAGGAAAGATGAGATTCTCATGTAGTTGCAGAGTCTAGGAGCTAAGAAACTAATTAAAATACCAACGCACTCTCAATCAAGTCACAAGAACTGGCAAGGATGCAATTGTGCTATGAGAAATTGATTGATTTATTAGAAAAGGGGTAATACTTCTGATTGAGGCAACTTATTCTTCGTTTACAAAATTCTCTGGGAGGCTCAGGTGCCTTTTAGCAACTCCGGGGAGCAAATCTTTCCTATGGCAGCTTTTTTTAAGAGTCGATTTGATGCATATCTGATAAGGACTCGTGTGTGTAAAAAAAGTGTAGTGAACTGCCATAAACAAAGTTCTTTCCTGATACTGAACCTAATAGGACAATAAGTCATTTGTTTCTACTGGTTACTGTTTGGTTGGGCTTCATCCTGCAATAATTATTAATGTGAATAGTCTATAGGCACAAGCATTCCATTCGGTACTATTTGAGAGGAAGAGAAAAGGGGGGAAATGAAGCACACAAAAATTGCAAGAATTTTAAAAAACTGTTTATGATAATTTGGTGAGTAAAAGCAATGTCTGTGTAAATAAAAGACTGTTACTATATCTCTGGAAACTGGTTTGATGTCTCCCTTTGAAACCTAAGTCAATAGTACCCAAGCACTTTCCATACAGGTCCACATTTTGATATCCAAGTACAATGCCACGATCCCAAACAGCAGCAGTAAAGACACGAAATATGCAATTCTCCATCCATGAAAGTCAATGGGAATTTGAAAAGTAGATAGTTTGGAAACCTCTGCTCAACTACTGGGCAACAGTAAAGCATGTGGGGATAGAATCCGGTGGGGGGAGTCCCCTGCCAACATTATGTGACAGGGCCAACATTGCTGGTTAAAATAGGTCATTGATTTCAGTCACACTACTGCTATGAATGAGGTTCAAGAGCAGCAGGATTGAGCCCGTGCTAATGAGCAATTTGCAATTACTATTATTTTTAGCACATAAGATGGTACTTGCTTAGTTTTTAATTTTGGCTTAATACGTATCCAAACACATTCAGCTGGTTGTTAGCTGCTAGGAAATACCTCCTGTTACTCATTGTGCCTTGAATATCATCCCAGAGCATAGCCAGTAGGAAACAGATATTAAACCTTATTTTATTATTAAACACCATTTCCCAGACAGGATCCATTTTATTACTGTATTATGCTGCTGATGAAACTGCCAGTGTCCAAGCTGCGTTACATACAGGGGAGAGACAAGGAAGATAATGCATTGATACCAAAGTCCTACAATGGAACAAGCTCACCACCAGCTCATTAATTGCATGGGTCTATGCCTCTGTTTCCCCCAAACAGATGCCGATCTTGCAGTTCAGACAGCTTTATTCTTCCATTCCCATTTCCCACAAGGTTCTGCCCAACAGTGGCATCAAGCTTATAAAGTCCAGCACAACAGTAAAAACAAATATTTTTTATCTTAAACATAAATGTTCCAGGGGTCACTTGCTAGGCCCACCTCCCGTCTGCAGGCAACTCCGACCCACTTCCTTGGTTGAAAAACACCAATTCTCTTACAAGGAGCTGGAGCTTTTTATACTCCCCTGTGGTCAGTTGCCTTCCCTTCCTTCCACTTAATACAACTGGGGACATTTAACTGGTTGGGAGCTGAAACCATTAACCCTTGCAGGGCCAGCTCACCCCAGTGGCGACGGTCGGACTTTAAGGTTAGATTTTAGGGGCCACTGTTAAAACTTCACTCTAGTATGGAGTAAACAACGAATAAAAAACCCAAGCACAATGAATACCAATCTAAAACAACATGATATTGGTGGCATACAATAATGAGCAAAATGCAAAGCTCTGTGAGGAAATCGAAAAGGGGGCAACCAGCAGTGTAAGTCAGGCGCTAGAAAAGAAATTCAACAAGTCAAGGATTCAGGTATGTTTCATGGAAGGGGGACATTAAACAGTGTGTGTGAGATCTCTTTCACTTATAGAATTTGCCATTTTAAAACTAAGAATCCACGCATGATGTTTTCCCAATAGCATAGCACATCATGCAGATTCACCTACAGTGGGAGTGGTGCAGCCAGGGAACAGCTCTGCTGCACATGCACTAATTGGGCTGGGGGAGTGATGGTAACAGCGATAGCAGCAGTGGTGTGACCGGGATCCTCAGCAGGAGCCACAGCAGCAGTGATATCAGTGGCTGTAGGGCGCAGGGTGCTCTGAGGGTCACTGCCCCATAGCCCTCAGTGGTAGAGCTGCCCTTGGGATTTTTTCAGACAAGCGCCCGAAAACCAGTGAATAGTGGGTGGGTCCTGGGTGGGCAATGTCCTTACCCGATAACACCTCCTGACTCACCTTGCTACGCACAGGTCCTTTTCAAATGGGCCGGGAGGTGCCACGGTGCGTGGGGGGATGGCTGTGTGCTGCAGTGGGTGTGCGGTCTGTGGGCAGCCTGTTACACGGATGCCCACCCACCTCCATACATGGAGGCACCTCTGTTTTGTCAGGTGCCTCTGTGTGTGGGCGATGGGTGGAGGTGGGAGCATGCATGTGTCCCCCCCCCCCCCCCCCNACCAAACTCGAATTTCAAACCAAACTGAACCGAAATCGAATTTCCAAACTTGAATTTCAAACTGAACCAAACTGAACTGAATTTCTGAACTCCATTCTGTTCGCCCATCCTGATCCTGATTGATTTGTATGTCTCTGTTGCGATCTGGGGACACAAGGCTATACAATAATTTAATTTCAAAATGGGGCACACAGGCACGCAATTTTGGAACCGCAGCTGTGGAGGCCTAGGTCAAGGACATGAGCCCTCCCTCCTCACCTTCAAAAAGCACTTTTTTTGTTTTGTTTTCCAGATGCTTTTAGAGGATCCACGACTGGTTCCCCCTTCATGTGTTTTTTCCTCTCTTTTTTACCATCCCCTTTTAAATTGGTTTAAATAGATTTTATATATAGTGTTGTATTGTATTTTGAATATCTGGTGGAGGGGCACTGTATAAATAAAATGTATTATTATTATTTATTATTATTAGACTAGTTCCTGGGCACATATGGAGTAAAGAGTCAGCCCCAATCCTACGATAAAGAACATGCAGAAAAGGGATTAAGTCTGTGAAGACTTATTCTGGTTCAGAACATCACACACTAACCATCCATAGTTACGTTAGATGTAATATGTCATTACAAATTATGGCAGGAGTAGTTCAACATGCCTCAGTTCTGCAATTCACTACATACAGGTGCATTGTTGTCCTGTTTACTTCAAAGGGGCTCTACATGGGTGTAGTGAATTACAAGTTATGGACTGAGGTGGAAAAACATCTGAAATTTCCTGCAACCTTTTAGGAGATATGATGGGCCAGGGACATCCCATGCATTACCCCTGGAAGAGACAGTTGAACAGGGAAATTGTTCCCTTATTGTCCCTGGATTGATAAGTACAAAGTGAACCTAGGCACATCCATGATTAATCATGGAGCCAGGAACTAGAATGACATCTCAAAGTTCCCATGTCTCTACAGTAGCCTGGCTGACCACCAATACCCAGTAGCAAGGTGGTATAATTGACCAGATGTTGATTTTTAATCATGTTGCTGGATGCTCTGTGGATCGCCTGAGGAGTTCCCCTGACATACTCTGGGCATCATACTCCCAAAAACTTGCTCTGTGGCTTACTCTTGGGTTTGAGTGAACAAAGCTAATACTTGTGATGACAGGCGTTACATAAAAGAAGTTTTTAGACAGGAGACATTTCTCCCGCAACTTTAAAATCTGGCTTGGGGAAAACCCCACGGGGGTATTTAGATGCTCCTTGCCAGACTGGAAGTTGCCCAGGTGCTGTTGGAAATGGCGAGTCCCAGACGTTTTGAGATGTGGTCTGGTAAGACCTCAGGTATTAGAGACTTACCTAGTCCACATCTCTGGGAGTCACCCAGCACTGCTGTTTACAACGGCGCCCAGGCAACTTCTAGTCCGGCAAGGAGCATCTAAATCCCCCTGCAGGGGTTTCCCCGAGCCAGATTTTAAAGCTGCGGGAGAAATGTCTCCCATCTAAAAACACCCATAGAGACAGCCACTCACCAGTGTAAACACACAGGCTTAAGTTTACAGCCTTTAAGCCTTAATAATGTTAGGTTAAGTATTTCTTATACACTGCTATGGGAAGCAGCAGAGCTGAGTGGCAGCTGAATGAATGAATGAATGAATGAATAGCTTTATTTGCCGTAACTGTACAGTTATTGGCGTAAATAACAACACAAACAAAAAATAACGAACAAAGTTAGTTAAAACATCACACTCTGTTATCCATTACAAACCTGAATTGGAAACAATACACCCGGGAATAATACCCTTAAATGCATACT
>QEPC01005805.1:4456550-4468929 GCA_003113815.1 Sphenodon punctatus
TAACAGTTACATCTCAGGATTTCAAACCTCAATTTTATCGCAACCATCACATTTCCAGCATTCTGAAAACACCTAAAATCACCAGACTAACAGTTACATCTCAGGATTTCAAACCTCAATTTTATCACAACCATCACATTTCCAGCATTCTGAAAACACCTAAAATCACCAGACTAACAGTTACATCTCAGGATTTCAAAAACCAGAAAACCATAAACCAAACTATTCCCACAAGGCTGCAAAGGTATCCACAGATCCCCCCAAATGCAGCAGCGAAACAAACACTCCACATAAAGTGAACAAAAACCACATTCCAACTTCCACACCATGTGCCCCCCCACTCCCACTCACCCCCATCATGTACCCCCCTCCCCCATGTGCCCACACTCACCCCCATCATTTGGGCATCCGGGTATGAAGTTTAGCCTTGCCTAGCCCCTGCAATGAAAAAGTGCCCCCTGCGGCACTCTTTCATTGCAGGGTCCCTTTATACGGAATGGACGGCGCTTCTAGCCGCCCACTCCGCATAAAGGGAAAACGCCTCCCGGGGGGCAGGGGCGTTGTCACCGGTTGTGTGCGCACTTGCGCACACACAACTGGTGAGAATGTTCTGAGCCATCTTGAAGAACTTTGTTTAGAGAGAAACCTTCTGAAGGTTTCTGCCTCTCTAAACAAGGTTCTTCGAGATGGTTCTAAACATTCACTGCGACACCGATGCGGCCAATTTTTGTTGTTGTTGTTTAAAAGCCTCTGCCGGCTGGGGGAGTCCTGGGGGGTCAGAAGGGGCATTGCCCCTGCCTTCCTAGGGGGCCCACTGCCCCTGCCAGTCACCCAGTCTTGCAAGATCCCCCTGCAATTCTTCAAAGTCTGCTCATGTTTTAACTACCTTTAATTACTTGGTATCATCTGCAAATTTTATCACTTCACTCCCTTTTCCAAGATCATTAATGAATACATTAAACAACACCCATTCCAGTACAGATCCCTGGGGCACTCCACTATTTACTTCTCTCCATTGTGAAAACTGACCATTTAGTCCTACTCTTTGCTTCCTAGCCTTCAGCCAGTTACCAATCCACAATAGGACACTGCCTCTTCCTATCCCATTACTTTTTAATTTCCTCAAGAGTCTCTCATAAGGGACCTTATCAAATGCTTTCTGGAAATCCAGATATACATCAACAACCAGCTCCCTCCTATCCAGATGCTTGTTCACATCCTCAAAAAATTCCAATAAATTAGTGAGGCATGACTTTCCTTTGCTAAATCCATGTTGACTCTCCCCCATTAACCCATGCTTATCAATATGCCTTTGTTCCTGTAGCACTTTGTAACTCCTTGAGTTCAATTTGGGACTTACATCAAAGACACACAGAGATAAACTTCACAATGAAGTTAAAACATGTACACAAGAGTATATTAGACATACTATATATTCATGACTGAACTATGCTCTGTTAATAACTAAATGTTATTATTCTTGCATCCACAGCACACTTTTCAATAATACAAACACAATATTTCACTAGTAATGAGAATCAAATGTCCATATACAACTTTAACATCCAGCTTCAAATAAAACATGCAGGCCTTCTTATCTTGTTGTTGGTTGAAGGCTCTAGTACAGACACTCACTCTTCTCATTTTGCTCATGTAGGAGAGATCCCCAAGAAGTCCTGCCACAGAGCAGAACACCAAAACAGGATACAAAGTCTAATTTCTCTCTTTTTCAGTTACCCCAGTTAGAACACTTAGTACAATTGGTTTTCAATCAACAATTCTAAATTGCCTCTTTTTACATGAACTTGTTCAGGGCCTAGCAGAAAAAGCAAGAAAGGCAGCAGTCTACTTTTTCTCTTCACACCAGCTCCTCTCCTTGCTCTTCCTCAAGTCTTGCTTTATATAGGCCTATTGCCCTCACTTTTGCTCTTAATGGCAGCACTCAAATGGCTACCTGTAGCCATTTGCAATAGCATTCAAGGAAGCATGAGAACTTTCCAGAGCTGCTACCCACTGAGCATGTACAGCTCCTGAGCTAGATCACAACCGCCCCACCTTTTTCTGGAATTAGTCCATTCTCTTAAAGTGACACTCTCCCAAAGCATATGGGTTACAACTTCACCAGGGCATATTGGACCTTCTGCTCTCCCCACAGAGTGATGAAGGCCTTAGTCTCTTCCTTGGTGCAGGGAATTAAGTGTTGTATGGTGGGTCAGTTGTGGAGGCTGACTGCGATTGTGCGGTGGTGGTACTGGTGCCGTTTGTTGCCTGGCTGTGGGTTTGAGCCATGGCCACGGTGATGGTAATCCTCTGCAAGTAATTCCTGATAATGCAGTGACAAAGAGCAAACGCCAGGCACATACTGCCAAACAGGAAGAGCTGGGAGAGTGCATGTTTGAAAATGGTGTGGTAGACTTTTAAAGTGGATGTTACGTGCATGCTAGTGAGAGTGAGTGTGAACAGAGGGCTTGTTGGAAGCAATAGCTCTGCGGAGTGCTCTAGGTTTTTTCAGCCACAGCTGTAGGGTGCTGGCAGGCCTATACGTTTGGCGGCCACACACAACCTAATTGACAGGATACAGACACATTGGCACACAGTAACCTGCGCTTATCCGCATGGCATGCTCCGCATACTCTGGGACCCCAATGTGAATGGGGGCTGCTTGTCCAGTGGGTGAGGGCCATGTGACCGGTGGGGAAAAACACCTAATAAACAGGCAGGTGGACATCCACCTGATGTGGGCTACCGTCTCGTTCTTTAACACCCTTAGATTCATACCACAGGCTTAGATACGAGTGTGGAGAGCCCAAATCAGCTGCTCAATGATCGATGCATATTCAGAATTGCTGCATACATGGTTAGGCAGAATAGTATCCAGAAATATTAATGAATCCTCACACTTGTAATGTTAATGGACACATTTGCAAATGCACCTGCAAAACACAGTAAAAGGAAGCTAGCTCTGTGCAGCTCGATGACGATCTGACAGCAGATCTATGGTAAAATTATGACCTCCTCTCCTAAAAAATGATTACTGTTTTTATAATTACTAACATAATGCCAGCAATGTGCCTAGTGCTGGACAGTTATTGGGACAGGTCCCTAATAACTGCAGAGAAGTTGCAAGTGCACATACTTAGCTTAGTTACAAAGGAGGATGGGGACCCTGAAGGATAAGCCAGTCTAGTTTTTAATTCATTAATTAATTAATTATTATTATTTAATTGTTACATTTATATCCCACCCAATCCTTGTGGTTCTGAGCAGCTTGCAACATATTAATAAAATACAAACAAAACTAGGGCTGTGCACAGGGTCAATATTTGAATTTGTGGTTTTAGTATTGCATTTATTTGTATCTCGGTCTTTTTGTGATTTTTTTTAGAAAGTTCAGAGGCTCTGTCAGTTTGACACGCCTACGAGGAAAATGCTGTTAAAACTACTGTTAATCTGCTATAAGTTTTAAAAGTGTTAGCTAAAACAATATACAACTTAAAATATAGGAGATATATATATATATATATAGCAAGCATATAGGAAAAGCATCTCAATAAAAAATGGAGATGATCACACATAACTCAGCCACACGTACCCACACGATCACTACCAGCTGCTATGCTGTTGCTCTAGCTGCTTTGCAATAGGAGGGGTAGAGTTGCCATCTCTCTCCCAGCGATGAAAACTGGGCATTGTTCATTTGCAAAAATGTTCACGTGTTCATGCAAATTTGAAATAGACACTTGCCTGAAATTGAGTCGAGGCGAATGAAAAAAACTAGTGGCATAGGGATGCGAGGTGGAGGGAACGCCAAAACGCCATAGAATGCTACTGTGCAGAACAGAACACCAAAGGCATGTTCTCCATCATTTAGGTCAGTGCCTCAGCTCCCATTGACTATAATGGGAGGACTGCACCCCATAGTTCATAGAACACTATGGAACTGGCACCATAGTTCCACGGAATTTCATGGACCATGCACCCCAGCTCCATAGAACTCAACAGACTCAGGAACAGAAGTCGAGCCACCATTTCAGCCACTGAAGCCTCATGGGAGCAGAGGGAGCGCACCCTGTGCTGTTATTGCTGGTGTCCATGCCCTCAGACTGCCTAGGAGACAGGCTTTGATGTGAGAGGAGGGATTTGGGAGAAGCCACGCTGCCCCATCCCTGGGGCGTGCCGCATTTGATGTAATGCATCTTGTGGCTCTTGGCGATATGAACATCTTGCTGTGCGGCTCCTGGGCTTTGGAACTTTGCCCACCCCTGCTTTAGACCAACACAGCTTCACCAACTCTTACCTCTAACAAGGATATTATTTGAGCTCGTGAGTGGATTTTTAAAGCCCTGGCATCCCTCCTCCAGTGCAAGTCCAAGCTAGGAGAATAGTCTTTATGCTTAGCTAGCAAATTGTTTATATATTCTACAGCCCTAGCTATGAGTTTAATAGAACATGCAAAACTACCCTTAGAGTTAAAATCACAAGGCAGTTTGTTAACCTTTTTGTATATTTATCATTCTTTTCTTTCCTCCTTTCTTGCTGCTTAGAGAAGGGCAGGAGCCTAATAACTTGGGCCAGAATTCCATTCCCTGTACACTGGATCAAGTAGCATTGCTCTTTTAAACAGAGCACCCATCCTAAAAACAGGCAGGGCATACGGAACATCGCACCTGTCATCATAAGAGCAGTATGTGGGTCTACACCAGGGGTGTGGGATCTTTTCCCTCTTGTAGGCATGGACCACTTTGAAAGTCCGCACAAGCTCCAGAGGATGCATGGGGGTATATAAGAGGTGTGTTCAGGTTGGAGGAAAGGAAGGAGAGGTTACAGATCATGGATCCATCCCCTATTTTCAAATGCATGCCCTCATCTCCATTCCCTACCCTTGAGAGGACCTTTCTGCCACTCAAGGTGGGATGGGGTTTGCAGTGGGGGGAGAGGGAGAATTGGGGGGGGGGGGGGGACTGCTTGGCCCAGCGTATGCACCATGTCCGGGCTGCCCCAAGGTTGTAACCCCAAGGTCAAGGGTGGGGCAGGTGGGCACACCTGGCCACTCAGGGCCAGGGTGTGGCTCACCTGTTTTCGTGGGCCCAGGACCCATGTGACGAGGCAGGCCAGGTGAGGGTACTTAACCCCTCCTTGCTGGCCCCTGTCTACCATTCCATGCGGTAGATTGAGCCTCAGAGGCAGCATAATCCTCCCTCCCACCCTGGAAGCTAGTGATGGCTGTCAGCTTGTGTGGGCTTTCCAGGGCAGTGCTGTGGGCTGCAGCGAGCCACCCAGTTCCAGGGGCTGGGAAGGAATTTTTCCCCACTCACTTGATTGGCCTTAGGGTGGGTGGGTGAGGGGGTTCACCTTCCCCATGGTGCCCGAGAGAGCCAGCTTGTGATTAGTGGGATGGTGTTGGGCTTCCTCTTGGTCACACCAAGGGCGAGGTCCCAACCAACAACCCTAGATAGTCTGCTCTGGGGGGTAGTAGGGCAAGGAAGGCATCTTGGGGGCGGGGTGTTGAGCTGTGGTTACTTCAGGCTTGCCCGGCTGGGGGTGCTGCAGCTTGGCGTCTGGGGACAGGGGAGGCACAGCTCACTGGGCCTTCCAGCTAGAGGCTGGGCCTCTCCTAGTGCTGCTTCCCCCTTCTCGACCCCAATAGTTTGGTTGGGACCAGTTGTCAATGAAGGGCTGAATGGTAGTCCTGCCATTCTGTAAGGCCATATGCAGTGCTGTGGGCTGGCTGTCTTGGGAAGGTTTGACAAGTGGTAGGCTCTGTTCTGGAGGTCAGACCCTGAGGAAGCATAGGGTCCAGAAGATGGGCATCAAGAGTGGGTTGGCTGGTGGGCCTGAGTTGTCAGAGATGCCCAATGGTGATCTGCACAGGACCATCACCCTGAGGTGCAAGATCGCCAGCAGCACGACAACGGTAGCTGCAGGACAGGAGGGACAGGGCTATGGGGAATGGCTGCACCAACGGGCCATGGAAGGGCTGGGGGCGGCAGCACCACCAGGGGCACATCCCACACGCCGACAGCAAGCACCTGGAAGGGCACCCGGCACCCCTGCACCAGGGGGATCAGAGGGGTAAAGGCCTACACACTTCTACTCACGCTCAGCCACCCAGCGCCCCGTTGCTGCTGCCCATTCATCGCCACAACCGCATACGGACAGCACCAACAGGGGGCGACAGCAGAGGGGTGTGGAGGGGAGGGACAGGGCTGGGGCCACATCAATGGACAGGGGAGGCCAGGGGGTACCCGCCTGACCACCCACCACCAATACCACTGCTAGCGCACGGCCACGCATAAGCGCCCAGTGGGGAAACCACCAAGGGAACATACACCACACTACCAGTTCCCACCCCACAGGCCCGGTGCCCACCAGTACACACCAAGCACACCCCCAGCACACAACCACACTGAAGGGGGAAGGGAGGGCGGCAAGGGGAGAGGGCGCCCAGGTGGCAACGCAGGCAGAGAAGCAAGGTAGGACAGATCATCATGGGACAGCACTTTATTAGCGATGGGGGAACAGGGTTCCGCAAGCAATGAGAGGCAGTGCATGGGGGTGCAGGGGGAACCATAGCCAGGCAAAAGTACCACAACAGCAGGGCACAGGTAAACCCACAGCCAGCGGGCGAGGGCACAAGGGAAGCCCCAGCGGGATGGAGCCGCGGTCACCCAGAGGAGGCGATGGGGTCCAGCAAACGATGAGGCCGGCGGCAGAGAAGCAGATTACAGCACAGAGGCCGAGCAGTGGCACGGGGGTGGGGTGGGGGCAGGCAATACACAATCACGGGCAGCAGGGTGGCAGGGAGCGGGTGGTGGGGCAGCACAACTCATGGAAGGTCCGGTGAGATCTCCTGGGACAGAGTACCCCACATGAGACCCTCCCAGGCGAACAGGCCCCGTTGGAAGCCCCGGGAGCGCATATGAGCATCCGCTAGGAAGCGGGAAGGAGCTGATCCGCAGTGGCGGCTGCATCCTGCACAGCTGGAAGATCCTTCACCGATTGAAGGGCGGCGAGCTCCACAGCGGTAGGGTCCCCGGTCAGGAGTGGATCACCAACATCAGGGGACAGCAAGCCCAAGTCCCACAGGAGGGCCCCCACATCTGAGGGTGCGTGCGGGATGCCGTGGGCACACAGGAGGGTGCCAGTGTACAGGGCAGCAACAGCCACAGGGGGACCCCCTGGAATGTAAGGCGAGGCCGTACCCTGGTCGCGCCATCAGCAGGTGAACGGCCGTTACCTCCTCAGTGGTCCACGGCATAACAACGCCGGGTGGGTGCCCCTAAGGCGGTTGCCACAGGAGTGTGAAGCCGAGCTCAAGGGCATACCCCCAGCATGCTGGGGCCCCGACTTGATGTCCCATCATCCACATGTACCATGACAGGAGCCGAAAGCCATCTGCCACTGACGGGGTCGCCCACCAGCAGCTGAACATCAGGGCCCAGCCAGAGGGTCCCCAACAGCATGTCCACACAGGGCGACCATCCCTCCCCATCTCCATCCCCGCCCGAGGGCCCCACACAACAACCAGCCATGGCAGCAGTGGGGCCCGCTCCAGTGAAGCAACAGGCGGGAGACGGTGGGCTGCAGTGACTGGGATGAGCACGGGGTGAGAGGCTCCCCTCGGCCACGAATGACCTTGCATGCCTGAGATAGGCTGGTCTGCTGGGGCCGGGACTCTGCAACCCACACACCGGACTGATGGGATCCAGCACAGGTGATGACAGATGGGCAGAGCGCCAGGCCAAGCAACCAAGCTAGGCAAAGTAGCCCCACCGAGAACAGCTGCAGCACGCAAAGGCAGCCCATGGCAGGAACGGATGCCGAGCAGGTGCAGATGCAGTGGAACCCTGGGGTGCACGCAGTCCCATCCCCCGGTGGCCAGGCAGCCGGCGCAACCTGGGGGATGGTCAGCCGGACCGGGCACCCGGAAGCAGCGCCAGCACACCCCTTGTCCAGCACCAATCGGTGGCTGGCAAACATGGGACTACATAGTACATAAGCAAGCCGATGCAGGTGGTTGGGCGTGGTGTGTAGAGGTAGTTGCATGGGGTTGAGCAGTGAACAGAGAACCGTAACACAGAGCTCGGAGGATACAGTGGTGGACCAGGGATACAAGGGGAGTGGGGGCCAGGGGCACAGGCCACACAGAGGTGCGCTTACAGGCCAGGGCACTTGCCATCGGGGGCGGTTCCCGGGAGTGGGGAGCCGCACAACTATGCTGCCAGAGGACGAGCCCCCACAGCCCAGGGATGTGCTGCTGAGGATCCTGGGTGCATCCTTCCTGCTGCTGCGCAATGGTGCTCCAGAAGATGGCCATGCTCCTCCTGCCAGGGCAAGGCTCCATTCTCCAGGGGGCATGGCGTAGGAGGGCAGCGAACCTGAGGAGGGCAGCGACCGTGCGATGGGCACGGCAGACAGCCATTCGTTGCCATGCCCTGTTGGGCACAGAGGTGTCCTAGCAAGGCCAGCTCATCCTGGTCCCTCAATTGGTCCCTCAATTTTTATGGCCACCGCCTGACTCTACCGACCCTGCGACAGCACTGGATGCATTCTTGCACCAACGACTGGTGGGAGAACATGCTGGCCACCTGGACGGATGAGGAGTGGACGGACCCCTTCCGTATGACCCGTTCCCTCCTGACCTGGTTAGGGGAGCTCCTGAACCCCCATCTACGGAGGATGGAGACCAACAGGTGCGGATGCGAGTGGCCATGGCAGTGTGGCGACTGGCCACCCCTGATTCCTGCAGGAGCATGGGGGAGCAGTTCGGTGTGGGGACGGCCACCATGAACAGGGCCCTCCATGAAGTGTGCAACCTGATCGTGGAGCTCCTCCTCGAGCGGGTCATCCAGCTCTGTGATCCCAAGGAGGTGATATGCAGCTTTGAGGAGCTGGGGTTCCCCCATTGCGTTGGGGCCGTCGACAGCACCCACATCCCTATCATAAGGCCCCCCATGCAAAGACTGACTACATGAATAGGAAGCAGGCCGTCTCCATCAATCTGCAGGCTGTCATGGATCACAGGGGCCTGTTCATTGACGTGTACACGGGCCAGTCTGGGCGGAGCCATGATGCGCGTATACTGTGCGCGTCCCCATTTTATGCACACATGTTTGATGGGGAGATCGCCCCCAACCTTTACCGCATGATAGAGGGCGTTCCCATGGCCCCCGTTGTGATAGGGGACCCCGCCTACCCGCTCAGCCCATAGCTTATGAGGGCCTATCCAGTGGAACGCTACCCTGACCACCGCCTGTTCAATGAGCGCCTGTCATCAGCACGCAGCGTGGTGGAGCAGACCTTCGGCCTCCTGAAGATGTGCTGGTGCCTCTTGATGAACAGGAGCCAATTTGACCTGGACCACACCCCCATCCTTGTCCTGGCAGCATGCATCCTGCACAATGTGTGCGAGACCGGAGGTGTTGCCCTGGCCAACCCACCACCTGTACAGAGGGCAGGCCCTGTGCCCCTGTACCAACATGCCCAGGGTGGGGTGTTCCACCATATCTCCGAAGAGAACAGGGACGCCCTCTGCTGCTGTGTTGTTGCCCATGCGGCCGAGGACAGGGCCGTGCCTGACCCACACCCCAGTCCTTAGAGCTGTGCACCCCATTAACAAACCTGGGTAGTACCCTTTAACTGCAACCGTGCCTCTGTGCTATGTGTGGGCTAGGGGGTCCTGGGAACGGGTTGGCCAGGTGCATGAGTCCTCCCCTCGCTGTCAGCCGTGGGGTGCTAGGGCTCCTCACTGTCCTGCAAGCCGTCGCTTGTCAGCCCTCCTGTGCATGGTGGGTGTTCACCTGTTCCAGGCACCCAAACTGGCTACGGCCTCGCTGGGCTTCCCCTCGGTGCCAAAGGCTGGCAGGGACTGGACAGCGGCCTCACCCTCCAGGTGCCCCCCCACCCTGGCCACCTGTACCGGGACAGAGAACGCGAAACGGTGGTTACAATCCAACCAGATTATTAGCGGGGTTATGTAAATTGGGATGGGGGGGTTCAATGTCTGGGGCGCCCGCACCCCCTCTTGGCCGCACCACCGGGGCTCGCAGGCCAGCGAGCACTCACTGCAGCTGATCGCAGCGATCGCCGACTGGAGAGCCCAGGCTCCCTGTCTTCCACAGACTGTGCCACACTGGCTTCCACTGCAGGTCCCTATGAGGTGAAACAAGCATGGGTGAGCATTCCTCAAGTGCACTTATACCCTTCCCATGCCAGGGCCCAGCCCACTAGGTGTCCCGTGTGCGCCCTGGGGGCCCCCTAATCCCCACAGGAGCTAAGCACTCACCGTGGAGCAACCCCAACCGAACCGCGCACTTGTACAGACCCAACAATGGTATTATGGACCATGTACGGTTCAGTACTGCATTGATGTGCTGTTACCCATGCTGTGGTCAATGGCAGTTACTCCACGTCTCGTGTAGAGAGTGTGCTCGGTGTGGGTTGTACCATTGGGTCCCTTCCGGGATCATGCCTGTTGATGTTCCCCCTCTTCCCCATCCGCCTCCCTGGGGTCCTGACCCCACCCCCCAGGGGTCTGGGGTGCTGTGACCTTACCGGACGGGGTGGGGCAGTGGCTACGGGCAGTTGGTTGTCCTGGGGTGCCGGGTCCTGGGGTGGGGGCATCGCCTCCCGGTGGAGGGGTTGGGCTTGCAGCTGGGGGGTGACCAGGAGGGGTGCAGACTGTAAGGGTGGGCCCATGGGCAGGTCAATGTGCCCTATGTGGGGGAGGGGGACCCTATGGACCAGGACCAGGAAGGGATGCTGCTGGGGGAACCACGGGTGGCCAAAGTGCAGGGGGGGGACACCTGCACCGGTGGGTGGGCACCGTGGTGTTGGTCAGCTGCCAACCCTCCATCCACGGCATGGCAGGGCCTGTTGCGCTGGGAGTCCCATGGCAGGGCCTCCATTGCCTCCCCCATGAGGTCCATGAGGCGTTCGGCCTGACCCTCCAGCCTGTCACAGGCGCGCCGCTGCTCACATTGGAGGGCGGCAGCCTGGCGCCTGTCCCAGATGTACTCGGTGCAGGACCGGGCCATCATGACCGCCAGGATCTCCTGGTCCCTTTCCCCCTCCCCTCTGATGAGCTCCCCGGTGAGCGCAAGCTCCTGAGAGTGCACCTCGGCTTACCGCCGTGATTCATCTTTCCTTCGCCGCCGGTTCCTGGCCCACATCTCCTGGTTCCTCTCCACACTGCTGGCAGCTGCACCCCTCACACGAGCGGGTCGCTGTTCTGTGAATGAGAGGTTGCATGCTGTGTTAGTACTGCCGGCCAGTGCACACCACTGCCCCCTACAGTGGTTCCCCAGGTGTCTTGGGGAGCGGCCCCCCTATTGTGGATGCTCCGCTCTTCCCTCCCCTGTGGGACCCCCCTGCCCTCTTGTGGGATCGCCGCCCGGCCGCGCCTCCCTGCCGGTGGGGCCCGTGGCTGCCCTGAGTTATGTGGGAGCCGCTGTGGGGCCAACCACCCCTCCCACCTGCCCCCTCCGCCCAGACCCCTGTAGGGCACTGGCGGGTGGAGAGGGGTGCCACCGGGGTCCCCCCTCCCCACCCTGTACCTCCACCTGCCTCCGCACTGTGCCCCCCTGTGGCGCCTTGGACAGTGTGCCCTGCCCTGGAAGGGTGCCTCACCAGGTAGCAGGGGTGCCGCCGGCCCCACCTCATCCACCTCCTCCTCCGCGAACTCTACCTTGTATACCTCCAGGCGACCTTGGGCTGCAATGGGAAAGGGGACCCGTTAGTGTTTACCGGCACCCAGGCCCCGGGCCCAGTCGGTGCGACTTTGTCTGGGCCTCCTCCTCCGCCCCCGGGGCCGCTGGGCCGATCGTACCTGGATCCTGTTCCTCTGCCTTCTGGGGGTCGTCCCGGGTCTCTGTTTGCTCCGTGCGCGCCCCCCTTCCCCGTGGCCGGGCGGCCTGTAGGTTTTGCGGGCACGTGCGGAGGGTGGTGGTACTGTGATCGGATCCCCGGGCCGCCTCCTCCCCCTGTGAGACGGGGCTGTGCCCTCCTGCTTCCTGGCTGGCCTTGCCAGGGGCACCTTTCCCCCCTGCTCCGTGGGGTCCATTGGGGGGGTTGTGTGTTGGCCCTCTGTCTGCCCCTGGCGAAGGCGCTGCCATGTGTGCGGGAGGCCACGATGTCCCCGTCCATGCAGAGGAACTTGTCCAGTTCCTCCTGGAACTCAGCTGTGCGCATGGCCCGGCTGGACTTGAGATTGTTGTCCTTGATATGTTTATATCCGGACCTCAAGTCCTTTGCCTGCTGCATGCACTGGGTGACATCCCTATTGTACCCCTGCTGCTGCATCTCCTGGGCGATGGCTTCATAGACCTGTCTGGTCTTGTAGCTGCGCACCAGGTCGTGCTGGACCTTTTCGGACCCCCAC
>QEPC01005805.1:4472156-4516250 GCA_003113815.1 Sphenodon punctatus
GCACCCTCCCTTCAGCACCAGGCCCCCCCTGTACCTCCTGTCCAGGGCACCCTCCCTGCACCTCCTGTCCAGGGCACCCACCCTGTACCTCCTTGGCGGGTACCCCCCCTGCACTGGCTGGCTGGGGCACCCCCCGAGGCGCTCCTGGGTCCTCATGCTCACCCAGCCCCGTCCCATGAGTGGGGTGGTGTTGGCTCCCTCAGTCTAGTCGGTTGCATTTCTTGAGGCCATTGTGGGAGCCCGCGCACACGTGTCATGGTTCCACACTCCTTTATGGGCTCTCGACCGGATGTCCGGCATCACCCCCGGTGGGTGTGTCTGCATGGAGGCACGTGTGTGACCCTTTGTGCTGGTGCACAGCGGTCTCGCCGGTCCCATCCACGTGGGTGTTTTCGGTTTTCACGGACGCTCGGGTGTTGAACACCCATCTCCACCTCCACCCATCTCCACCCATGGAGGGTGCCGGCTCCCTCCCGGCTGCTCCGTGGGTGTTGGCCGGTGGGTCGTGCACGCGCGCCCAGCCATTCATGGACTTTTACACGGACGCTCTCCCACCCATCCGATGGGTGTTTCCGGGTGTTCGTGGGTGGGTGGTGTCTGTGTAAAAGTGGCCTGTATCTTCTTCCTGCCTCCCATCTGCAATCACTCTTCAGTGCTTGAAGCCAGTGTTTAATTTTATTTATTTATTTATTTATTTATCAAACTTATTACCCCACCCCTCCATCCAGAGGTAGCCTGGGGCGGCTTAAAAGAATAAAAATATATCTAAAATTCACACAGGGCCCTACA
Source organism: Sphenodon punctatus (assembly GCA_003113815.1). Lineage (NCBI taxonomy): Eukaryota > Metazoa > Chordata > Lepidosauria > Sphenodontia > Sphenodontidae > Sphenodon > Sphenodon punctatus. The sequence continues at coordinate 4,472,946 of QEPC01005805.1, forward strand.
GACAACAAAAACAACAAAATAAAACAGAAAATAAAAGAGGAGCATCACCACATAATTAAAATCTCACACATAAACGAACAACACCCCACCCCATCCGCAGTAGAGACTGAATTCATGGGCCAGATCCAGGGATTGGAAAGGGACCAAATAAAAAATAGCTGAGAGCCAGGTTTGGCCCACAGACCTCAGGTTCCCCATTTCAGATCTCAACTATTCCAGTTGAAAGAAGAATCCATACGATACCTGGAATATCTGAATGACAGCTCCCAAGATAAATTGATGAAGTGTCTGTGTTATCTCTCCACCCACCCCCCGGTTCTATCTCTTCCTCTGGTGATTTCCCACCCCCACCCCCTAGCACAAATGTCAGTACTTGACCTAATGGGCATTTTCAGATAAGTGCCTCCCCACCCATTACCCACTGGTTGCCATGGGGAACCAATGGGTAATGCATGCGTAATGGGTGGGGCAGCGCTTGTCTGAAAACACCCTATGTGCCTTTCATGTTCTGTTGCAGACTTTTCCTAATAGAGATACAAGTGTTATCATTTAATTCCAAATCTCATAGCAAGCAGAATGATCCTAAGCAATGATTTATGAAAGGAGGGGAAAAAACTAACTCAGACTGAGTTAATACTTGTTTAGACTGTTAAATTGACAGATAGGGGTGTATGGTGGAATCCAGTATTCAGATGGTTCAGTGAGCTGTTGATAGCTGCAGACAAATGCCATCATTTGGTGTGCAAGTGTTAGAACTGCAAACTTTTGGCAAATAGCAACAGGATTACTAGGGGGGCACTGCAAATATCAACTGAGCCACACTGAAATCATGCATGGGGTCAAGGAAGAAGAAGGTGTCATTATTATTATTATTTTATTATTAGACATTTATAAAGCGCCAGTCGTATGACCTGGTGCTGTACAGAACATAGAATTAGGTGCGGTCCCTGCCTGTGGCTTACAATCTAAAAGAGAGAGGGGGGGGAGACAGGGAGAGGGGACAGTGGGAGAGACATGGGAGAAGACAAACAAACATTCAGGCGGATGCGAGGTCTCAGGTGCGTGTGCTTGGCTTGGTTACAAAGAAGTTGGTAGCAGCAGTCAGCAGAGGAGGGCCAACAGTAAGGCGAGGGTTATGCTCCCAACTGCATCGGCTCTTGTTCCTCCATCTTCTCGCTTTCCACCCAACTGGGATTCATGAAGGAGGGACGGGGTGGCCAGGTGTGCGTGCCATCTTGACGTCTTTCCCGTCGTCGTTCAGACAGGCGATTCTCAATCTAAAACAGCAAGGTGACCAGCTCCTCCCGAGTCTTAGGCATCGTGGTATAGGCCAACTGATCCTTCAGTTCTTCTGTTAGCCCTTTTCGGAACATCACCTTAAGAACATTGTCAGGCCATCCTAAGTTGATGGCCAATTGTTGGAAACAGGTGACGGACTCCAGCAGCCCCCCTTTCCCTTGTTTGAGGGTCAGTATAGCCTCCTCTGCATCTTTAGTGCGATGGGGATAGTTGAAATGGAATTTAAATTCCCTTTCGAAGGCGGCGAGATCTGGTAACAACGAGCTCTTACTAATAAGTAATGGGGTGGCCCAAGCAAGGGCAATGCCGTCTAAATGCCCTATGATGAAGGCAACTTTTGTGACGTCTGTATTATATGTCTGTGGTTGTAGCTGACAGGGCCAGGAAACCTTGAATCTGTCTACAGTCCCCTGAAAATTTACTAATCTTGGGGGCTTTGGGTTCTTGTGGGAGAAATCCTCCAGGGTTACCTGCCTCTCCTGGTCCTTCTCCCTCAGAGGCCACTGGTGCAGGAGGAGGTGCACCTCCTACTGCCCCTTTGTCTTGACGTTCCCGCAAATCCTTCATTTCAAGGGCTAGTGCTTGGAGGGCCCTAGCCATCTCCTCCATTTGTTCATCGGGGACCATAATACTATGAAAAGTGTTGCTGGTGATACTGTTAGGAAGGGAGTAGGAGGAGGAAAGAAGGGGATGGGATGCTGGCAGACTCTCACTCGCTGAGCTGAGAACCCACTTGGTGAAAAGGTATTCCCTCAGGATCTTGGGTGGCCCTATAGCTTCCGCATGGAAGGAGGCCAGATCATTTTATTTATTTATTTTATTTATTTATTTTATAAATTTGTATCCCGCCCCCTCCTGCAATGCAGCTCGGGGCGGCTCACAACAGTAATAAAAACAATTAAAATTACTTAAAATATAAATATAAAATACATCAATAAAACAGGGCTACAAGACAATAATAATTCAATAAATGGGCGGGGGATTAAAATCACACACACCCCACCCTCCCTCCCAAAGGCCTGGGCAAACAGCCAGGTCTTACAGTTCCGCCGAAATGTCAAAAGGCTTGGGGCCAGTGCACAGGGATCTCAGTGCACAGCTCCCAGAAGCCACACGTTGATACAGAACCACCCACACAAACGCACCAGGGAGGAGGAGGAGGTGCGAGGAAGGGTGAGGGCAGGGGGTTGAGTCCGGGAAAGAAGGGAACGGAGGGAAGCAGGACACAAAACGACCAGGGACATGTAGCGGAAGGGGCCCAGATAGTAGTAGGGAAGGCGGGGGGGCTACTCCAGTTACTCCTCACACTGATACATGTACCCACTAATATACTCCGGCACCCGTGTTCACTCACCCACCAATCACACTGTACACGAACTCTGTCTCCAATCACACTAGGCAAGCCGTCAACCAGATATCCATGCTCAGGGCTGGTTCCTGCAGAGATCTGATCACCAGCAAAGGCAAGGCATGTGCACATGCCTTATGAACCCTGAGCCGCCCCGCCCCGCTGCACACTCAGGCAGGCTGACCGCTGCGATGCTTCCGCTGCCTCCGCCCTGCTGGGCTTGGCTGCGGCGTTCCCAGACTCCACCCCCACGTCGCTTGACGCCCGCGGGGCGAGGTTATGTGGCCCCGGTCCCGCTGCATTGCCTCCCAGCACCCACACCCCAGCACTGATTGCGGCATGCTCTGACAACTCTGGGGCAACGAGCCACATGACTAGCAATAAAGGATTCTTCACAGGACTGGATCTGAGCAGTAAAGAAAGGATCTACCTTGCAGATGGGAGAAGCATCAACGTGGAAGCAATTGGACAAGGATTCCTGTACTGCAACCAGTCACAGGGAGGCACACTGACCATACCCATGAAAGATGTACCCTATGTGCCCAGCTTAGAAGGGGGCTCCTGTCCGTGAGGCACCTGGCAGCGAGGGGGCTCACTATCCATTTCCAGGGAGACGAATGCACAATTGAAAGTGGGACAAAAATACTGGCCAGAGCCCTTGCAGATGACCACCTGTACCGTCTGAGTGCAGCGAAAGAACAGGCGAAGCTCACTATGCACAAGCCACACAATGACTGCATTCACCTGTGGCATAGACGCATGGGACATAGACACCCAGACAGCATCAAGGAAATGCACAGACAGCATTTGATCAAAGACCTTAATGTATTATTGTGTCTTATGATCATGAAATGCGACTGTTGCATCAAAGCCAAAGCCACGAGGGCTACGCTTCCTAAGAAGAGTCAGAATAGAGCCACGAAACCGCTTGATCTTGTACACAGTTATGTCTGTGGCCCAATGAAGGGTCCCACGCCAGGAGGCAACTGGTATATGATAACTTTCATTGACGACTATTCAAAGTACATGATCACGTACGTCATGAAGAGTAAAGATGAAGTATTCGACAAACTTCAGGAGTATGTGACCATGACGAGCAACAAGTTCCAGCGCAGACCAAAGACACTGTGGAATAGAGGTGAGTTCACAGGAAAGGAAGTAGAGGACTTCCTGAGACTCCATGGAATTGAGCACCAAAAGACAGTGCCATATACACCCGAGCAGAACAGAACAGCTGAAAGGAAAAACAGAACGCTAAGCAAAATGGTTACTTGCAAGTTAACAGACTCTGGACTACCAGAAAGATACTGGGGCGAAGCTGCAGTTGCTGCTACCTACCTACAAAATCGGTTGTATTCTAGAACAGTGAGGAAAAGTCCATATGAACTGTGGCATGGTCAAAAACCTAGTGTGGGCCACATCAGAGTATTTGGAAGTAAGATGTATGTATATATCCCAGAGGAGAAACGTACCAAGCTGCAAAAGGTATCCTTTTAGCATACAGTGAGCATTCCAAAGGATCCTGGATCCACGCACAGACAGAATAACCATTAGTAACAGCGTGATCTTTGTGGAAAACTCAAGCAAAAGTGTGATGACTCTCGAAGGTCCAGGCAAAGGAGAACAATCAACCATGGATGAAACCACTGTAAGGGAGCAATCCTCTGAACAAATAGTCGAAATTGGCACAAAGGTAACAGAAGTGCAGGAACAGACAAAGCCGGCTGTAGATGCTGAGCCAAGGCAGTCCACGAGGTCTAACAAAGGGCATCCCCCCGACTCGTCTGTCCTACAAAGTCAGCACCAGTAATTTGCCAGCATCCTGGGAGACATCTCGCAGATGTCAGAAGGGGAAGCAGAAAAATGGGTAAGAGCGGCTGAAGAAGTAAAGTCCATGCAGGACAACGCGACGTGGACACTTATTCCACGGCCCGCAGAGAGAAAGACTATAGGTTGTAAATACTTAGACATTTAAAATAAAGTACAATGCGCAGGGAAATATTGAACGGTACAAGGTCCGACTTGTCGTGAAAGGATACTCCCAGAAGTATGGAGAAGACTACGATGAAACATTTTCACCTGTAGTTAAGCACGCTACAGTCAGAACATTGCTAAACATAGCTGCCGGAAGAGGACTGCAACTCAAGCATATGACAGCGGATGTGTTCACAAAGCCACTAGTAGGGGAACGCCATCGCAAGCTATTAAGAAGAATGAACCTAGTGGGTTTGACTAGTGACTGTTGAGAAGGGGTGTTGGATTGTGCAACAGTCACAAGTAAAAAGCGCATTGCAAGCCCTGCAAGTTCAGTATGGGGCTTGTCCAGTAGGGGGAGGGTCAGGGGCTGAAACAGATGTTTTTCTCTCTCTCCTTGTCTCCTCTCTTCTCCTCTCTCTGTCTTCCATCTTGTCCCATGCAGTCTGTATGGAAGCAGGTCTTCTGAGTTCTTAGTAAAGTTCTGTTTTGAAGAAACTTCTGCTGTGTGTTATTCAACAGAAAGCTAACTCTACAATATTTTGACCCTACTCAGATGGGCTGTATTTAAGTTAGGCTGATACCAAGTAACCTTCCATATCCCATTTCTACATTCTCCTCAATCCAGGGGCACCCTGGATTGTCCCATGACACATTGAACTCCCTGGCTACTGTTCTGACCAGCTGAAGCCCCTTTGGTGCCTGCTCTTTACTCCAGGCCAGATCTCCCACTCTCCATACATTCCCGGTGTGCCTGCAGCCCGCCCATGCACTAATAATCTGTAGCTTCCTTTCCCCACTGGGTGTTTTTAAACGAGATGCTGCCACACATGGCCACCCAGGAGCCACTCATCCGATTCCCCGTCTGAAGGTGGAATGGGGAGATGCATGCTCCCGTGAGCCACTCAGCACCCACTCACGGCCACTCATGGTGCACTGCTGAGAAATCCAGAGTGCACCATGTGGGGCAAGCCAAAAAATACGTGGCAATGGGTAGCCACGCTGGGAGCCGCCCGTTAAGAGTCCCTTCCCATGCACTCCACCTGAGTGGGTGCTCTGCAACTGTGCCAATCATCAGCCATGGACCCCCTCCCCAACCTTGCTTGTTTAAAAATGCCCATTGGGCTGGGACACTGCTGGTTGGATGCCCTTTTCACAGTGATAGCGGATCCCTAGCCAGTGTTATGCATCCTGCATTCCATAGCGAAAGCTGGGGTGCACCAAGGCCGTAATCTCATGTGCGCTTATAACTTTTCCACAAGAAACCCTTTAATTTTCATAAACATTTTGCTTGTGCAAACCTTAAACCAAATAGAAATTGTTGTGTGCTTAAAAAAGTGGAAACACAAGAAAGAAAGAAAGATTACAGGGACCGTGTCTATCTTGTTTTTTTAGTAAAGTGCCAGGTACATTGCTGGTGCTATATAAATGCTTATAATAAAATAATAATAATAATAATAATAAATAATTAATAAAGAAAGAAAGAAAGATTATTTGCACTTTTAAAATCTAACTGCAAGACTGCAGGGATTGCAATCTAACTGCACCTTCTAAGCTTGCAAGGTCTTTTGAAATCTAACTGCAAGATTTGCACTTATTTATTTATTTATTTATTTATCAATTTCTACCCCGCCCCTCCTGCCACGCAGCTCGGGGCGGCTCACAACATTAAAACATACAATAAAATTTTTAAAAAAATTAAAATTCACAATCATATTAAAATATTAAAACAGGGCAAAAAACCAATATAAATATAAATAGGTGGGGGAAGTAAAACATTCCCCTACCCCTCCCTCCCAAAGGCCTGGGCGAACAGCCAGGTCTTACAACTACGCCGGAATGTTAATAGGCTAGGAGCCAGGCGAGCTTCCTCCGGAAGGGAGTTCCAAAGCTGCGGCCCCACCACCGAGAATGCCCTCTCCATCGTGGCCCCCCGCTTAACACGGGGGACCTCCAGGAAGGTACCCCTGGCGGACCGCAGGAGCCGTTCTGGGGCGCGAAGGGTGAGGCGGTCCCTAAGGTAAGAGGGGCCGAGACAGTGTAGGGCTTTATAGATCATCACCAACACCTTGAACCTGGCTCGGCACGCTATCGGCAGCCAGTGCAGAGCTCGGAGCACCGGTGTAATATGCTCCCGGCGGCCCGTCCCCTTAAGAAGACGAGCCGCCGCATTCTGCACCAGCTGCAGCCTCCGAGCCAGGAACAAGGGAAGCCCCACGTAGAGCGCGTTACAGTAGTCGAGCCTCGAGGTGACGAAGGCATGGATGAGGGAGGCCAGGTCCGGGCCGGAGACAAACGGACGCAGCCTACGCACTAGATATAGCTGGCGGAAGGCAGCCTTAGCGACTGCCTCCACCTGCCGCTCCAGTCGCAGCTCTGCGTCCAATATCACCCCCAGACTCCAAACCTGCAGGGCTACAGGAGGGCGAACCCTCCCAACCAGGGGGGCCACCACCCCCTTTGCCCTCCCCACCAACATCACCTCCTTCTTATCGGGGTTAAGCTTCAGTCTGCTCAGCCGCATCCACTCCTCCATGGCCTCCAAACATTGGGAAAGCAACGAGACAGCAGGGTCTGGGTCAGTGGAAAAAGAGAGGTACAGCTGAGTATCATCAGCATACTGGTGACATCGCACCCCGAACCTTAGCATTTATTAGCCAGGTAGGTTTAGGGAACTTAACCTCTTACTTTCAGGAGCTGGGCATGAACAACAGGCTGGGAATGGCTCACCCCATTGTGACCTGTTGGGTACTACTTCCAAGCGACTGAGATTGGCTACTGTCGGAGACAGGTGCTGGGCTTGCTGGACCATTGATCTGGCACTTCTTATGTTCTTATGGTGAATTACATTGTGTAAGTATATGCTGAGGGACAGAGCTTTTTGGCCACTGGGGCAGGGCTTATCCCTCTTCAGCCACTCGAAATGTTGGGAGGTATAACCAGAAACTGAAGAAAAACAAAAAAGTGAAACTGACTAGTCTGTGACCCTTGATCAAATCAGAGAAACGCAAAAGGCAAAGAGCAGTGAAAACAGGGGAAAAATATAATTAGATTTAAAAAAAAACCACACTTCAAGTTTAGTAATTTCAGAAGTTATTGGTAATCCAAGCGAATATATAGTATTTATGAAGAAACCATTTAAAAACAAATGAAATTATTGATCCATAATATCTCTTGCATATTTAAAGCCAGGGCACTGACTGAATTTTTGTTAGTAGTTTGGAAAGAGTGAGCACTCCTGTTCTCTGCCTGTGGCACAGGGGTTGAGATTTTATATGGGAGTGAAAACACCCACACTTTCTCTAACACTTTCTCTCTGACACTCTTGTGTGCATGAACTACAACTCCCGTGGAGCTTTGAGGGGTCTCAATTCCCCCTAGCGGCTGCTAAGAGTAAGCGCACCTTAAATCCAGCGAGGAGCCGGGTGGCTAGCGGAGCTTGAGCTGGCAGGCGAGGTGTAGGCACTGGCAGCGTTGCTGCAGCGATCGAGAGATCTGGCTTAGGTAGGGAGGAGAAGGGCCAGTCAGCCCCACCACCCGGCTGTTGCGGTGGGAAGGAGAGGGTCCAACCCCGATGAGGACTTGCGGGGCCAAGCTCCAGCAGTAATTTCTTTGCAAAAGCAAACAGAGGAGGCAGTTGCCTTGCAAGCCTCGGAGGTGAGATCCCAGGCAGGGCTGCAGCCATGGGGAACCGAGGGATGGAAGACCTCATCCCCCTGGTCAACAGGCTCCAGGATGCCTTCTCTGCCATCGGTCAGAATGCCAACTTGGACCTGCCCCAGATAGCCGTCGTGGGGGGGCAGAGCGCCGGCAAGAGTTCAGTCCTGGAAAATTTTGTGGGAAGGTAAGATTTATTATTTATTTATTTATTGAAAATGCATGTTTTTTTCTAGGGGGGCAGTGCTGGGTGATGAATAATGATGCCTCAGTGGCCAGTGCAGTGCATTGCTCAATGCAGTGCAATCTAGGAAGAGCTCCCCTGAATTTGGGGTTCATGCAGGGAGGTGGAGCCAAAATAAACCCCCCTCCCCTCGCATTAGGGCCAGGATTGCAAATCAGGAGCTTTTCTAACCGGTAACATTCCCTTCCCTGTCACCTTCACCACCTCCCACCTCACAACTGTATAATTATGTGTGTGTAAATGTCTGCCTGGAAATGGCAACCTCTGATTGGGGACTGATCGAGGCAGGGTAACCTATTGCTTGGTGGGCTTCTGCAGGTTTGTGGGGAGGGATGCAGCAGCGAGCAGACAAACCCTGCTGTGGAGTGAGTGACTAATGCACGAAAAGAAGCCATTTGTCTGGGGGTGGAGAGGGAGTGAGGAGAGAAAGGAGCTGCTCGGGTTGTCCACATCACAGGAGATTTAATGGTTCTAATCCTAAATCATTTATTTATTTATTTTGGGGGGAGCTAAATACAGGAAGGCAGGAGGAGCAAAGGAGCTGGGATAGCAGGAGCGCTTTCCTTCCCCACTCCTTCTGGAGGAGAATTGCTGCTGGGCATGATGGGGGGGCGGGGGGGAGAGGATGAGCAGTAGGGGAAGAGGGCATTGCTTCAAGGAGAGAAGGAAGCACAGAGATGGGTGCTTTGAATGTTCAGGGGAACCTGGCAAAGCACAAAGCCTGCACACGTTATGTAATCTGGGGGGGGGGGGGAGTGTAGAAATGTCAGAGGAAAAATAGCCACAATCTGCATCTTCCTTGGTTGTGTTACACGTGTGGGACCTGCCATTCATTGCCTCCTCCCAAATATTTTCTGCATCGTTTTTGGCACTGCATTATATACCCTGATTGTGCTGATGGGTAAATACTGGGCATGTAAATAAATAGCCTCCTGGGCAAAGAATGTTTAATACCAAGTGTCAGATGCTCTCAAAACCAAATTTCTTTACCAATAAGATTCACCCACACACACACAGAGGGCAATCCCACAAGGTGAAAAGCAAGGAAGGCTAGGGTTACATGGCATGTCCTCTGCTTCTCATGGTGCCTGGCTAGAGAGATGCAGGACCTGCTACACAGCAGCCTAAAGATGGATGTGGTTGTCCTGATGCTCAGCAGCAATGCAGTTTGTGTTCAATCGGATCCATTTCTCTGTCCTCCTTGGTGGCTGTCATGTCGGGAGCCACCGGGGAAATGCTTGGGTTGGTTGGTGTAGTGGGTGCTGACATTTTATGACAGGAATGTTCTGATGTTTTCCCTTCATGTGACCTTCACATTAATCATCCTCGACTTCAGCAAAAGAGCAGACAGGCTGCTGGGAAGGTGGGACGGACACACACACACACACACACACACACACCTGGGGGGCATTCGCAATTGGACTGTATTCTGCTTATTCTGTAGTGTGATTGAGTGTCATCCTTACCTCTCGGGAACTGCATTCGCCTGTGGCCAGGATGCAGGTTGCTGACAATTTCCCTAGGAGGAACTACTATATTTGTGTGACAACCTCCCTCTTCTTTCCCTGTTTTTTTCTTTCTCTCTGTTGCATGCACTAGCCTTGCCGACATGACATCTGCTAAATACAGGATGACTTGTGCAGCTCTTGTGTCTTGTATGTAAATGAGCAGAGATAGTAGCTCCATACTTCGTAGCATGAATGTAGTGGCTTAATATTATCTCTAGAGGCCCTTGGACCCGTTGGAAACAGACAGTTCTGAGCCTAAGACCTAGCCTAGAGGACTATGTATGCAGTGTGTGTAGGGAGATGTCATGGCTTCTGCTGGGGAGAAGAAGACATGGCAGAAATTTGAGTAGTTGTTTAAACAAAACCTCCCATAGGTGGATGTTCAAAGGAACCAGGAATTTTTCACTTGCAGATTTTCAATGGTCCATTTGAAATCCAACAGGAATACTGTTCTGATTGAGGAGGAAGCTTTACAAAACCCCTATATACTGAGATCAAGAAAGGAAAGGTCACCAGAAGCTGGTTAGCCTTTTGGGTCTGTACACATGACCCTTGAAGCCTATCAAGTCCTTTATGAAGGAGGAGGATTTGTATGAAGTATGGTACAGTGGCGTAATAGATAATGTATGCAGTGGAGCCAGGCAAGTGTTCTTTTAGTGGTCAGTCACTAGGACAACTGGGGCAGAGAGTCTCATTATTTTAGATCTAGCAAATAGAAGGGGACTTAGGTCGTTTTTACACATGACAAAAATGGGTTCTTATATGTGCTTGAGATAAAACCGGGTGTTATAAATCCTGGAGTTTTCTAATGTGTGAACGCACTATTCCCCTTTTATGCAGTGAGATCTTGTAGCTCTGTGAGAGTTGCATCTGGTGGGTCTTACAAGGCTGCGAGATCTCACTGCATAAAAGCGGAATACTGAGTTCACACATTACAAAACTCCAGTATTTATAACACCTGGTGTTATCTCAAATACTTATAAGAACCCATTTTGTCATGTGTAAAAGCGGTGATAGTGATCTCTTGTGTAACTAAGTTGGTTCCAAGGAAGAACTGAAGAAATGAGTTGCTTGATGGAGTGTGATTTTGGTATTCCATCCTGTGTGAACTCATAATGAAGGAAAAAAGAGTCCCAGAGCAGGAGCTGATTGAGCAGATTGAAAATAAAACACTCCAGAAAAATAACTGGAGAGAAAATGGAAAAATGTGTCAAAGGAAATCGTTGGCTACTTCCATTTGATGCCATTACAGAAGGTTAGTGATCTAGGGACTGGTAACAGCTACACGGTTACGTGCCTGTCTGTATTAAAAACCGTCACGGTTAAAGATGGCTGCAGTTCAACCATCTTATAATATCCATTTGCTTGTTTGAGTAGATGGAGAAAACCATGTTATAATGGCCATATGATAGTTCTAGGAATTACTTAGGTTAAAGCATGGTTTGTTAACGTGACTGTGACTTGGGGTGTTTTTCTTTTCACATAGTCAAGACTTAAGAACTTCCAAGCTGGGTCAGTCCAATGATCCATCTAGTCCAACATCCTGTCTTAGACAGTAGCAGATACCATGCTTCAGAGAAATTGTACAAAAATAGGGTGAATTAATGGAGTGATACACATGCCCCCCCCCCTTCACTCGTACCTTACGGCCCCCAGGTATACTTCTGCCCATTTTTGCTAATGTCCGTTAATGGACTGATCCTTCTTTAAACCCGGTTGTACTACTGGCCTTCACAACATCTCATGGCAACACGTTCCACAACTTAATTATGCACTGAGCGAAATAGTGCTTTTAAAATTTGTTTTAAACCTGCTGCCTGATCAATTTGGACTGTTCTCCCATTCTAATATTATGAGAAATGGTAAATAGAACTTGCCTATTCACTCTCCGTTCAACATCAAAGCGTGGTGGTGACACAGCCATGTTTCCACAGACATGTTCATTAGTTCCAAGTGGGAATCAAGTTGCTGAGGAGATTGACAAGTCTTCAGTACACAGTGGAATGATTGTGGCAGGTTGCAACCAAGTTCAGAGTGGACCATTGCAAGGATTTGACTATAAAGCTGCACCAGGCTCCATGCATTTGAGATGCAGCTGGGAGAGGGGTGGCGGCATTCCAACCTAGCTAAACCTGTGGACCAGTGTCCACAACCCAGCTATCGCGTGGTTGGCACAAATGAGCCCCTATGTTGGCAGACCTGGCAGTGAGGATGAAGATTCAGAGTCCTGAAGACTGAGTTCTCTTCTCATATCTAGCAACAAGTAGTTCCTGTAAGTCAAGATTAGAAGTGAAATGAATATTGGGAAAAACCAAGCAAACCCATTATTTGTTTATTTAGATTTTTTTTACCCCACCCTATTCCTTAGGCTCAGGGTGGCTTACAATTCTTTAACATTAACTAATTAATAAAGCAAAGTAACAAACTGTGTCGTTAACTGTGAATTTCAAAAGTGTATACAACCAAGCACGGTCATAAATGTAATGGTTTGTTATTTAAATAAATCAAAAGTTTAAAATATATTTTTTTAAATGAACTAATTCAACACTTAATACTAACTCAACTCTTAAGCCTCACAACAACCCTGTGAGGTAGGTTAGGCTGAAAGATCTGTGAATGGCCCAAGGTCATCCAGGGAGTTCATGTCTAAGGTGAGGATTGAACCAGGGGCTTCCCCCTACCTTCTGCTCACTGTACTGCATGCGTAACCAGTAACCACTACACCACACTGGCTACCCTACCCAAACTGAAAATGGCAAAGCAGATAATTGCTACCTGTTTCTGTTCTGCCAGGTAGCCATTTCAAGTTCTGAACAAGCTAGGGCAGTAGCAAGTTTTGCTCTAGCAATACAAGGCATCCACAGCCCCTTTTTCCCTCTAGCTATCAGAGAGAGGTGAGGTCGATGGTGGTGCCTGTGGCAGCAGAGAGCCCGGGCCGGATAAGTAGGGGAGAAGTATGTATACCAGGAGCTCACGATAGCAAGATAATTTGCATTTCATCTGTGTCCCTTTAATTCGTGCCTGTGCTACAAGAAAGGCAAGTCACACGATGTAGCCATGGTTTGATTTTATATATTTTAGTTGTTAAGGTTTTTTTTCCCCCCCAGTAATGTATTGGATTGTTGACTGGGCAACCAGTTACTTTTAATGTATGTATTCCTTTACGGCAGGTGGACCGATGGAAATTTGTAAAGGGCTTTGCCCACACAAATAAACAAAATATTGATATTGATTTCAAGTTGTATTTTTCAGGTTTTTTGTTTTAGGTTTTTTTTGTGTGTGGCCCTTTCACTATTTTAGTTATTTATGCATTTGTTTGTTTTGATTTAGACCCTGCTCTTTCCTAAAGGCTAAGGGGTGGCTTACAATGTAAAACTATACCATATCCTCCTTTAAACCATCCCTGCCTCCAAGCCCTATTCCCACCTACTAAGAGCCTGGCCAAATAAGTAAGTCTTATGTTGCCTCCAGAAAATGCTTGGACTTTGACAAACCTCCAGGGGAAGGGAGTTCCAAAGCTCCTTTTGGGAATATTAGTGCTATTGTGCAACCGGAACAGTAAAAAAAACCACTTAAATAACCAAAACAAAATACCTGGGAACAAGGGATATGTGGATGCACATTTTGGTTCTGTTATTATTCAGATACCCCAAAATGTGAATAATCCCTGTGAACAATAACCCTGCCACTTGTTTCTGCTCTCATCAAGACTGAAGCATATCATCAGAGCTGAGAGGGTTGCGCTAATATTGAGAATTGTTCTGTGCATAAACAGGACTTCAGTCTGCAGGGACGCCAATCTTGTATCTTCCACGAGTACCCCGCTCACTAAATGTTTGATTTGTCACAGCCCACAATGAATGCTACAAATGCTGGGTTTGATACCTTATCACAATATCACACAAGTAGGTCTTCTTCCTTGGAGTGCAATGGATCACTAGTCACTGCTAATTACTCTCCCAGTATCACTTACTCTGCTGTTCATGGATTAGCCAACAATGCAGCGCCTGTATTTATCAGAGCAGATGTCGATGTGGCTGCTATTTGCGCTTTGGCTGCTGAGGGCTCAGGGTGGTGACTGTGTGACACACCAGATGACAATGATAAACCTGCTGAAGGTGCAGGATGAACCTGGCGGAGAAGGGGCAGCTGACACCACGCCTCTTCCTCCAAGCCCTCGGAACCAGAAGGAAGCTTAGCCTCAGTCATCCCTAACTGTTGGCTATTGATGATGATATCCTAGTTGCGAGGCATCTGACCAGTGGTGTTGTAAGGCTGTGGTGGGTCTGCCCTCATGTCCCAATTATGCCTTCTTCCCTGAGGACAAGGGGGTGTGGTTACTAGTGTGAGGGGCAGGGCTTGCCCATGAAGACAGCACCAATTCTCAGGTTGCCACCTATGCACATTTTTAAGGAACACTTATGAAAAATACATGTTGCAGGGCCTGCATTGGTGCCAATGCAGGCCTTGCAACATGTATTTTTTCATAAGTGTTTAATTAAAACGTGCGTAGGTGGCAACCCTAGCTCCCCCAGCCTGCTGTAGTGGCAACAAGTCCACCAGGAAGGAAGTTGGAAGAGTAGGTGGGATGGGGCCAGCACTCCACCTTGGGCTGGCAACTCAGAATGGACATAGCAAAGGATTTCTGATGTAACCCTGCCCCTCTGCAGAGCATTGTGACCTCACTTCTAGAAGGAGGAAGGACTGGTGGGAGCCAAAGGTGCCAGTGACGGGGCTCCCTATGCTGCTACTGATACGGAAAGGAAAGGCACTCCATGCTGCCACTCAGGATGGGAAGGTGGCTATGGGCTGTAATGGCACTCAACCCCTGCTCCCACCTCTGCAGGGCGCTTCAGAGCTTAAGAAATAAGGGCTCTGCCTAGAGACTCTGGGTTTGAAACCAGAGAGGTGACAACCCTCACTCCACCTCTACCTACTTTTAAAACTTCCTTGATGGCAGGAACCTTTTGCAAGCAGCCTGAGTCCTGCTAGGAAATTTTCAGAATGGGTGGGGGCAGCATGCTGACTCTGCTCCCTCCACTTCTGAAAATTTCCTAGTGTCACTCAGGTTTTTTTGCAAAGGGCCCCCTCAAAGTTTGATGCCTGGGCTCAACTGACCCCCTCCCCCCACCATGGTAGCTACACCCCGGCATCTGACACCCCCCTACCCCATGGCAATTTACATCCCTTATTGCCTTTTTGGTACTTCATAGTGTTTGTATTCAGTTGGCCTTACAGACTCCTCCAGTGTCTGTTGAATTGGTCCGATAAAATTATGTCAATCCAGTTTAAGAACTGGGCTTCCCAAACTTAAGCAAGATGTTGCTTTCCAAGTTCTTGTCCCTTTCTGTAGTAATGTACAATAAAATCCCCGCACCCAGATCTATCTAATCCGGATCCTTTCTTACTCCGGATATGATTTATGTTCTCGGCTGTTTTCAAACACGCTGTCCCGGCAAAACATCCTTGCCCACACATCCCTATAATCTGCACAAGAACCATGCACCTTGTGGTGCCCAGATCAGGGAATATATACGGCAAACTAACAAATAATACAACAGTATAAAAATAATTTTTATTCTGTCCAAGGGTTTTAAACAGGCCCAGAACCAGAAGAGGAGCATAAGTCTCCCTTTCTCCCCCACCCCCCATTGGTCCAACTCTCCAGCCTCTGCAAAGCAATTGAATTAATAAGTTGCCTAAAATGTACGGGTTTGACACAAGAAGTCTACAGACGTGAATGAGGCTACCTATAAACTTCATAGGGTGTGCTGTGCTGCAGAACCAATTACCTGTAGCTTTATTGGCTGCCTCTATGTAATATTCTTGGTAGATACTGCTTTTCTAGCCCTGCAAGGACTTTTTAGCATCTTCCTTCTGTCAGAATCTGCTATAAGCCTGGTCCAAAGACATTTGAGAAATTAAGCCCTACGGTGCTCTATGAAGTAGGAAAGTATTATAACTGAGCTGTATTTTTTTTTTTTTTATGATTCTCGAGGATTTCACAGTCTGTTTTCAAATGAGACGACACCTCACTGAAGCTATAGCCATATAGGCCGTATAGCCTCATAGATGGGTGGGTTTTCATCCCCTTCACGCCCCGCCCCCTCCCTCCAAGAAGTGGTTGCTCCTCGGACACTCTAGGCTTTCACCTGTGACTCTATGGTGCTGTATGCATGCAAGGCTACGTGCAACCTAATTGACAGAACACGACCACTTGGGTGAATATTAGCCTGGATTTGCCCACAGGGTGGGCCTGCAATGTCCCTGGGCCGTAAGTGGCAGGTGGGTGGGGGCTAACATCTGGCAGGCACCTAATAAATGGGCAGTGAATACCTACTAAACACCCACCTGCTATGGGCTATCATCTCATTGGTTTTTACCTAGGGTTGTCAGATATGCAAATTCTTCCATGACACTTATGAAAAATACACATTGCAGGCTATGCATTGACACCTTAAGGTGCCATTGCAGGCCCTGTAACATGTATTTTTCATGTGTCCTGGGGAAAATTGCATATCTGGCAACCCTATTTTTACCCTTTTGCTGTGAAATATGTTGTTCCCTGTGAAAATCCCCATTCCTGAAATAATTGTGTCATTCAGTGGTTGTATAATGAAACCGCGTGCAGCAGCAACCAACACTAAACCCAACTTTTATAGACGGCAGATATGCTGATCTGTTGCTTAGATGTTAACAGTTGGTGGTTATTGCCACTCAGCTGTTGATGCTGAACAGCAGTTTGGTGTCCCATTGTAAAGCTGGCGCTGCTAGAAACTGGTGGGGTAAAAACTGATGGTGGGGGTAAAAACTCTCCCACCTTGTAGTGCGAGCTCCAGAAGAGACAAACAGCATGCAGGGAATCTAGACTTCACAAGCCTGGAACATTTTCCTGCTTATGAGAGATAGTAGATGAGAGACCAGGAACTCGTGTTCACTGTAATTTCCCCATTCCTTCAATGAAGATGGGTCCCTGGATATAACTAACTGTCTGGAGTTTAAAAATGTCCAAACGTTGAGATCTGGATTCTTGCATTTATATTGCATTTGTATAAATTTTGGAGAATTATGTGTCATGAAAGAAGCCTTTTTTTCCCTGGGAAAAAATTACTACTTGGAGAAAATGAGACACGGGGACCAGGGCCATCCATCAATGGGGAATATAATCAGCACATCTCTAGATGGAAACTGGTGCATTAACCTCAAGGGGATCTTTCACTCGTTAAAATTTTCATCTCCTAATCAAGCGACCTGTAAAGGTGGAATAATTTCCATGCTGACTAAGGGAAGGCATCTTAATATGTTTGCTGCAAGGGAATGCAGTGTTGCACCGAAATAATAAATACAGACCTAAGTCTGCCAGTAGCTAGTGAAAATCTCCAGAGGCAGCATTTTGCCGTAGATAGAGGGAAAGGCTGGGAGCCAAGAACACTTGGTCTCTGACACTCTTGTGACCTTGGGTGAGTCATTTAATTTTTATGTTCCTCAGTTTCCCAACCTGCAGAATAGGGTTAATGATACTTACCTACCTCCCAGAAGTAATGCAGAGCTTTAAGTGATGCTTGTAAACTGCTTTGCAAGTGTAATGGGGTTTCTCAACTTTTTAAAGAAAGCTGTTAGTCTTTTTCTGAGGGAATTTCCACTCTCTTAAATTCAAAATAATGTTTTAGGGATATACACTTGCCTGCCTAGATACTGAGGAGTGGGGATCACTGTTAATTCCCTCAGCCTCAAACTGCAGGGCTTTCATTTTAATGTGAATTGGGTATCCAGGATCCTTAAACACCTTTGAAGTATAAGCTTCTACCTATTTGTCTGCTAACTGTGTGAATAATGAATTTGCAGATAGCAAATCCCTCCTTGTATAGAGAGGGCCCTTAGATCAGTCCTGATCACGTCATGCTGTAGATCGTAAGCCGCCCCAGGCTGCCTGATGGCAGGAGGGACGGGGTATTAAATTGAAAAATAAATAAATGCTAGTCGTGCTACTAAAGTTTTTGATGGTTACGTCATCACCAACCATGCAGCAGCATTTCTTGATGTACACACATCAATATGGCCTTACTGAGCAAGATGACATGCGTAACATCAAGCTCACCATAAAGCTTTGGTTTTTCATAAGCATGATTGTGTTATTGTAGGGGTGGGGAACCCCTTCCCTCCAACGGGCTACATTAAAAATTAGCACAAGCTCGGAGGGCCACGCAGAAGGTGGGGGCGGAGGGTGTTTAGGAAGAGAAGGGTCCAGATCATGAATCGGTGCTGTGGATCTGTTTCCTGTCCTTTTGTGCATTCCTCATCTCTGCTCCCTTACCATGAGCTCACTCTTTCAGCACTTGCGGGTAGGAACTGGAGCCAGGAACTAGGGCCATATAAAAACTACCTATGGCGCAGGCTGCATTTGGCCCTGGGCAGAAGTTCCCCATCCCTGATTATGCCAGCAGAATGTGGGCACTGAGCAAGGATGAAGAAAACGAATTGATTCTTTTAAAATTCTCATCCCCTTCACCAGCTGCTCTGAATGAAGTGACACGGAATAATACTGTGCATGTATTAGAGTGCTGTAAGACCTTCTACACTGCCCTGGGACGGACGGGCTCGGCTGCGTTCAGGCCGGTGTGGCTGTGGGCGTCATCGTACTGGGAACAGAAAGAGGATGTAATGGGGCACTTGCACTCTCACCCCGATTCTGCAGCCTGGCTTCAGGACTCCTATCCAGAGCTGCTTTCAGCTAGATTTCTATTCTAGATTGTTGCTTTTTAGTAATCGGAGAACAGGCTTGTTCCTCTTCTTGGGGTCACAGGGCTGGATCCAGGCAAGCACGGACTGTGTGATTGCACTGGGCCCCGTGTGTTGAAAAGACCCACAAGGGCCCCCAGTACAAAGTCTCCATGATTAAATGGCAACATTCATGTGAGCAGTGGTGTAAAACACTGTCCCACAGAGCGTCTGTGACAGGGGGCCCCAATTTAGAAGGGGGCCCTCTACTAGGGTTGCCAGGTGTGCACATTTTTCCAAGACACATGAAAAATACATGTTGCGGGGCCTGCGTTGGCACCAATGCACGTCCTGGGAAATGTGTTCTTCATAAGTACCCTGGAAAAATCTGAATATCTGGCAACCCTACCCTCTACACATGAGGCCAAAGCACAAACTACTAGGGATAACAACATGGGCAACGTGGAGACCCAAAGGGGATGTGATGATGAACATCAAACACTAATTACAGTCATGTTTTTTTCTAAGGGAAGGGTAGTCAGCATGTATCCAGTGTTAGAACTAAGAGCTCCATGCCACCATATGCCCATGGGTCCAACTTGCCGGGATTTGGCACTGTAACTAGAACATAATGCTCTCTCAGGCGCCCCATATAGTGTCAGGTTGGTAGGCGGATCCAAATTTCCTAGTTGTAGGCTTAGTTTCTCTTCGCCTGGAGGGTACAGATCCTGGACTTTCCATCAGGGTTGTTTGTTCTCCTAGGCTAGGGGTGGGGAACCTCAGGCCTGGGGGCCAAATGCGGCCCATGGCTAGTTTTTTATTTGTCCCCTTTCTAGTTCCTGGATCTGGCCCCTGGATCCAGTTCCTACCCCCAGCCCCTGAAAGGCTGAGTTCAGGGTAAGGAAGCAGAGATTAAAGCATGTACCCAAGGCCAGGGGACAGATCTATGATCTGGACCTTCCTCCTCTTATTCCCTTAAGCATTCCCACCCACAACTTCCATGTGGCCTTTGCAGCTTGTACCCATTTTCAAAATGGCCTAGGAGGGAAGCTTCCCTGCCCCTATCCTAGGCCTTTCCCGGGCGCACAATCCTTTGAAGAGTTTTTGCACCCTGGAGGTCTCCTCCCATCCATAGAAGACAGGACCATTAACAGCTGTTGGCCAGGATGGTTAAGGGGATGCTCAAAGAGTGCATTCTCATGAAAACCCAAATTCCACCGGGTTGTTTTTTTTTTGTATCATGTGAAAGGATTAGATCACAGGATGCCTCGGCAAGTAACCTGCAAGTGTTGGGCCACAAACCAAGGTTTAACAATCGTGCTATTTCCCTCTTGCACGTTTCGCGTAATGCGGCAAGGGAGACTTTCCATTTTTAGTCAGTCAGCCTCATAGAGACAGGAGACAGCTGTGCAGCACCATGGGATTGCTAGACGCAGCAGGGCAATGGGTAAAAATATATGTGGGGCTGGGCCAGTGTCACGCCGGGCTGTCTGTTTGTGGCCTGCCAGATGTGGTCCCAGTTCCTACCTTGGTCAGGTAGGAGCTGGGTGGGGAAATGTGGGTTCAGTACGAGCCGGGTCCACAGTCTGTGCCCAGGTGCCGCCCGGCTAGGACAAAACAAGCAAGCCGGGCGGGAGCTTCTGTTCCCGGCCCTGGCTCATCCCTGTGTAAGGAGTTGCCGTGGCACACAGCCTGTAATAATGCCTGTAATCATGATAATTTTATTTTTATAGTGCTCCCCTGCCTTACATGGCACAAAAAAGGTAAAACCATATAAATACTATAAAACAATATCAAACAATTATAACAATTTAAATCAGTCATTAAATGGGGCAGGCAAAAGGGGAGGGCAAAGTACATTAAGGGCACCACCAGTGGATCCTAAAAGCACCTAGAAAACAAACACGTTTTCAGGTGCTTTTTAAAGGTATGGAGGGAGGAACTGAGACGAACGTCCGGAGGGAGCGAGTTCCGCACTGAGGGGCCCGCCGCAGCAAAGGCCTGACGTGGCAGGGCGACGTCGGGAACATGGCTGAGCAGTTGCATGTCACTCCCTGCCCCCCTCCCGAGCTGTGGGAGGCCATGGGAATGTTTGTTCCCGTGGCTGGAGCTTACCCCAGATGGGGGAAGCCCTCCCCCAGGGTGGGACAGACATCCAGGTACGTCTGTTAACACCCAATGTCTGAGGTAAAATTGAAAGCGGGGAAGCAACATTAATGCTTTGGTGGGGGGAGCAACATGTGAAAAAGAATAAGGCACAATTGTTCTCTCCCACAAGAAATTTAAAAAGCAGGGGAAGACATAAGAACATAAGAAGTGCCATACTGGGTCAGACCAATGGTCCATCTAGCCCAGCATCCTGTCTCCGACAGTGGCCAATCACGGTGGCTTGAGAGAAGCACCCAACAGGTCACAATGGGGGATCCATTCCCTGTTGTTTTCCCTGTTGTTTTCCCCCAGCTCCCGTCATGTTCCCTGATTCTGTCTGGCTAATAGCTGCCAATGGACCTATCTTCCAGAAACTTGTCCAAACCTCTTTTAAACTCAGCTCTAGTACTGGCCCTTACCACAGCCTCTGGCAATAGATTCCACAACCCAATTATACACTGAGTGAAAAAATATTTTCTTTTATTTGTTTTAAACTTGCCACCCATGAGTTTCATGGAATGTCCCCTAGTTTTAGTACTAGCTGAGAGGGTAAATAACTGCTCCTCGTTTATTAGTTCCACCCCACTCATGATTTTACAGACCTCTATCGTATCTCCTCTGTCGTCTCTTCTCCAAGCTGAAGAGCCCCAACCTACCAAGCCTCTCCTCATACGGGAGACCTTCCATGCCCTTGATCATTTTTGTTGCCCTTCTCTGCACCTTTTCTAGTTCAGCTATGTCTGCGCTGTGGATTTCAGTGTATTGTCCACAACCACCCCCAGATCCTTTTCCTGAGTGGTAACTCCTAGCTTAGTACCCAGCACTGTTTACGCATGGTTTGGATTATTTTTCCCTACGTGCATCACTTTGCACTGGTCCACATTAAATCTCATTTGCCACTTAGATACCTAGGCATCCAGTGTCGTAAGATCCCATTGCAGTTCTTCACAGTCTGCTCGTGTTTTAACTACCTTGAATAACTTAGTGTCGTCTGCAAATTTGATCACCTCACTCTTAACACCCTTTTCCAAATCATTAATGAATACATTAAACAGCACCGGTCCCAATACAGATCCCTGAGGTACACCACTTTTTACATCTCTCCATTGTGAAAATTGACCATTTAGTCCTACCCTTTGCTTTCTATCTTTCAACCAGTTTCTGATCCATAGTAAGACACTACCTCCTATCCCATAACTTTTTAATTTTCTCAAGAGTCTCTCATGAGGGACCTTATCAAATGCTTTCTGGAAATCCAGGTACACTATATTTTCTGGGTCTCCCTTGTCCACATGCTTATTTACACCCTCAAAGAATTCCAACAGGTTAGTGAGGCATGACTTACCGTTACTAAATCCGTGTTGACTCTTGTGTGAATGTGCTCTAAGTATCATTAAGTTTTTGGGGCTGCTGGAAGTTGTTGGGGAATGATGATAGGGGAGATGGATCACTCCATAATTGCCTTGTGGCTTCGCCTATACTTTATTCCAGGGGTGGGGGAAGCCAGGCCTGGGGGACAGATGAGGCCGGCGGCTAGCTTTTCATTTTATTTGGCCCCTTCCCAGTTCCTGAATGTGGCCCCTGTATCCAGTTCCTGCCCCCCAGGCACTGAGAGACTGAACTCAGGGCAAGGGAGCAGAGATGAGGACATACATACAAGGTTAGAGGAGAGATCTATGACACTGATCTGTGACCCAGACTCTCTGGGCACACCCCTTAAGCATCCTCTGTCCCCAACTTCTCTGCAGCCCTTGGAGCTTTTACTAATTTTCAAAGTGGCCCTGGGGAAGGAAAAGATTCCCCACCCCTGATCTTGCTTCAGCCTCAGTGGTTATTTTTTTTCTGGCTGTTTCGTTAGTCATGGACCCATCACAGGGGACTTAAAGTGGATTAAACACAATTTGTTCCCACATTAGGGTCTTTTCCATTGCCAGAGTGATGTAAGGTGACCTTAGCGTGGATAAGAATCTGGTTCTGAATCACTTTATAGTTCACAACTTGTTGCTCTGCATGATCCTGGTTGGACAATCTGAGAGCCAGTATCTGGAGCTCCCAGCTCCAAGCCTTGTGCTCATTCCTTTTTAAAGAATTTGAGTGCAATCCTAACTCTATTAAAGTCAACTGTGAAAACTACCACTGATTTCAGCAGAATCAGGAGATATATCATGTCCCTCTTTTTTGGAGCGTGGGGAGGTGTAATTTGGCAGTGCTGGGCCCCGTTGTCCAAGTCAAGAGAGGACCGTCACCTGGAATTTGCTGCTGTGACCTAGTGGCCTCTCCCGCTTTCTAGAGCTTTTCTGTCATAGCTGCTGAAGGCCGGTGCCTATGGGTTTGGAGAGGCCGCAGCCTGTCAGATTATGCGACTGTTTTATAAGAAGGGGCTTTGTAATTGACCAGGTGGCAGTTTTCAGCTTGTTTGTATTGGGGGCTCCTTATTTCTTGAGTGGGGAAAAAGGCGGCTGGGGGGGGGGGGGGGGGGGGGGGGGCAGTCTCTGTGCAGGGGCAGCTTTAGAATTTGCAGGGCCCAGGGCCAAGATAAAATGCAGGCCCCTCGTGGTCCCTCCCCCTTCCTATGGCCCTGCCCCCTCAAGGACACTCTCTGTGAGGCTCTAAAGGTGGTGTTTTGGGCCTACCCTGGTGAAAATGGGGGCCATTGAGGGCCCCTGGAATTAGAGAAGATAGCGAGGCCCCAATGGCCGCCCTGTGGTAAGGCTGGCCCTGCCTCTGGGAGCGGGGAGCGCTTAGAGGGATGGGTGAAGAAGAGGCATGGCTGGGGTGAGGTTTTGTCGTCCGCATTATTATGTGAATTGTGGGTGTAGGCCAGTGGGGATTCTTATGGGTGAATAGAAAACAAATGGGAGTGGTTGGGGTGCTGAGGTCAATTCTGCAGGGAGGGAAGGAGGAGGCTGAGGGGTGGTTCCATTGTGGGGTTAATACAATCGAATCTGTGTGTATTTGTTGTTGTAAGCCGCCCTGACCCTTTTGGGAAGCACCGGCTGTAAATTCAAAAGGATAACAACACAACTAACAGGAAACCCCTGGGGTTTGTTGAGGAACATGTTCCCCTACTCCTAAGGTTAAGGACAACTCAGCTCAGTGCAGTGCAGTTGAAGAGCAAATCTGTACAGCGTGCTGTAATAATGCAAGAGAAATGAACATAGCTCCTGGCAATTGTCTGCATAAGGAAGGAAGAGCATCTGGATCTGTACGCTTGTGCCAAAATCCAACATGGAGAATCAGAATAGGGCAAAAAGAAACTAAATACATCTTTGCAAACACAGATAATGCCCAAACCTGCAGCTCCTACTCATTTGCTTTGTCCTTTGGCTATTCATATGCCAAGGGATGCAGAATCAGGCTGTAAAGAAATCCAAGTTTCTTTGTATTTGATATAAAGACATTAGTACTTCTTGCAGGAGTTTTGCATTCTTTGGGGGTGGAGTGGGTGTCGCATATCTGTAGGACAGGTATATGATTCGGTGACATTTGCCAACATCATATGGCAGAAACCTCCTTCTCTGGATACCCTGGGGATCATACCTTCTGTCCAGATTTGAAATTAGATTAGAGTCCAGATAAGAATGTGTGAACTGTCCGTCACCGCTGTTTCCAGTGGTGGCTGGGTGATTTCCAGTGCGGGGAGGCACATCTAAACTCCACCCCCCCGAGGTTGTTGAAAGCGGGTTGTGAAGTTGCGAAGATAGAGACGCATCTTATTGCTTGCAGTACAGAAACAATACTAACACACAAGGTATTTGGGGTCAATAGTACCCCAACATTCCCAAAATTATGGTACTGGCTGTTGATTTGACTGGAGGTTGAATTGAATGTTTGGGGTGAATATGACCCCCAGTACCTTAGGCATGTAGTGCTTTCATTTCCCCATTCATTACAATTGGGGTCAAGTTTACCCCAATACCATTTGGTGAAATTCTCAATTAAAAGGAAAAAAAAAATTACAATCAGGGGCGGTGTGTGTGTGTGTGTGTGTGTGTGTGTGTGTGAAGCAACACAGGACAGTCGACCCCATTACTGTTGAGGAATACATGGAGTATGAAGAGGTACAGGTTTGCTAAAAAAGTTCTATGAATTTTTTTGTACATCTTTAGGGCCTGATTTACCCCAAAATCCATCTGAGGGGGTGCAATCCCGACTCCATTATTTATTTATTTATTACAAACACTTATATCCCGCACCCCCCTGCACATCGGCACCTTGGGGCGGCGGACAACACAACACAGAATATAAATAAGATAATAAAATCCACTAAAAACACTAAAAATATTTAAAATACTAAAGATACTAAAAAGACTAAAGGCAGAAATACACAAAGGTAGGAAACCCCTCTCCCAAATCCCCCCCACCCCCTCCCCGAACGACTGGCGGAACAACCAGGTCTTACAATATCTTTGGAAAGAGGGGAGGTCTGGCGATAGGTGGGCCTCCATCCGGAGGGAGTTCCACAGACTAGGTGTGGCCACCAAGGACGCCCTCCCCGCAATCGCCACCCGGGATGTGGCCTGAGGCGGTCTCACAGATAAGCAGGACCCAAACCGTTTAGGGCTTTATAGGTCATCACCAATCCCTTGAATTGGGCCCAGAAGACAATAGGCAGCCAGTGCAGAGAACAGAGCACTGGTGCAACGTGCTCGCAGCGGCCCGTCCTCGTTACGAGACGGGCCGCTGCATTCTGCACCAGCTGCAGCCTCCGGACCGTCTTCGAGGGTAGCCCCACGTAGAGTGCGTTACAGTAGTCTAATCGAGAGGTAATGGAATCATGGATGATGGTGGCCGGATCCGAGTCTGAGACATACGGCTCCAGCCGTCGCACCAGATGTAATTGACAAAATGCTCCCCTCGCTACAGCCTCCACCTGACAATCCAGGCGGAGCTGTGGGTCAAGTAGCACCCCCAGACTACAAACCTGAGTGGCCAAAGGGGAGCAGACCCTGCCAATGACGGGAGCCACCCCCCCCTCAGCCCTACCCACCAACATCACCTCCGTCTTGTCGGGATTCCGCCTCAGACGGATTGTCCTCATCCAGTCCCCCACAGCTGTCAAGCCCTGGGTAAGCACCGGGACTGCCGGGCCTGAGTCTCCAGAAAAGTCAGTGGCTCAACTAAGTGAAGTCCTGATCCCATGAGATGCTATGAATGCCCCCTGCCCCTCATTGATTAATCACTCGGATTGTGCACCAATGAAATCAGTGGGACTGTGGAGCTCAGAGTTTTTCAGGATCAGGCCCTCAGTAGAGGAAAGCACCAGTTTAACAGAAAAGTAAACGAATCAAAGAAAATCTAGCTCTTGCTGTTTTAGCTGCAGGGGCAATATTTGTCATGGTTAGTGAGCAGATGATTAATTTGTAGCAAGGAACCAAGCCTCTATGTGCTCCACCCATGTGACCAATTGCTGGGATTCTTTAAATCTAAATACTTGGTTGGTTAAACCAGGGGGTAGCCTAGGGTGCTCCAGGCAGCTACCCCAAAGCTGATGGCTTTATGTTTAGATATCCCCCTCCCTTAAAATGAGTTGCTTCTCAAAAGGAAAAACATCCTGCAGTTGATTATGCATAATCCGCTCCTTGCTCACATAAGACTAGTTTTGAATGGATTCTTTTTTAATAAAGAATGGATTCTTTTTTAATAAAGAATACATTTTTCTGAGTGTACTCCTTTCTTTCACGCTTAGCCAGGCAGTGTGTCATCATTCAAGTCATGGCAGGGAGGGGCACTGAAGACAGATGTTATGTGTCAATTTTCTTTTGATGCATGATGGGAAATGTAGTCTTTTTGACAACTACATTTCTCACTACAGACCAGCAGTGTTGCCTTTTAACCTTAGAGCTGATTTGCATGTTCTGCTTCACAGAACAGGAGCTCAGTTTGAGAGGGACACAGAATTTTACAGTATAACTAGGCAGTGAGATGAGTCTAGTACAGGAGTGGAGAACCTTTTCCCTCCCAATGGGCCACTCTGAAAATTAGTACAAGCTCTGCGGTCTGGATAGGAATTGGGGGTAGTAGTGTGCATAGGAAAGGGAGGAAGTCAGGAAGGGAAGGGTCAGATATTAGATTAATCCCCTTGAAAGTGTGCCCCCATCTCCACTGCCTTCCCCTGAGCTCACTCTTTCAGTGCTTGAGGGTAGGGTGTGGCTGCACGGGCCAGATCCAGGAATCGGGAAGGGGCCAAATGAAAAACAAAAATGGGCCAGATTTGGCCCGTGGGCCAGAGGTTTCCCACCCCTGCTTTTGTAGCTCAGAAATGGGTGTAGTTATCAGCAGATATAGTATAAGTTCTGTCTTGCTGTGTGGCTTGACTTCTCTGTCTCATTTTCACCATCTGCTTATTGCCAAATAGAAATATCGGGGTGATGAAGGGATGCTGGAGACTATACTCGTAGCTGCCTCATTCCTTCCTTCCCTGTATCTAAATATCAACCACAATGGCATTAAAGTGATACGAAGAGTTTCATATGAATCCTCCAAAGTCTCGGCGTTCTGAATGTTTAATAATAGCTTTTCATTTTCAAAGTGCTTTACAAGCATTCTCTAATAAACAAGTGACCTGTGAGGAAAAGCAATTAAGTGATCGTTCTAATCCCCATTACAGATGAGGAAACTGAGACAGAGATTGTAAGTGAAGGTCATACACTGAGGGTGCAATCTTCCGCCATTAAAGACAGTCAATGTCAAAACTCCCATATAAATGTAAATACATTTTAAAAAAAAAATATGGTAGAGAATTGTCAGTCAGTCATAGGTTTTATTGAATTAGCAAATTTGCTGTTTACAATACAAAAAGTACATTCATAATAAAAACAGGGTACACAATATAATAATCTGATCATCTAAATCAGAATCTGGTACACTGTGAGCATAGAATACCACCGCAAATTTGCTCTCATCTCCCGTTCTACCAGCATAAGGTACATTGCCATAGCTCTAATGTGCACTGCATCTACTGAACTCAATAAGGCAATATAATTTTCATTCGGCCCTCTAGATTCTATATTCAGAGCTGGGGAGATCCAGATATCTCTAAGGGTATTAAATCATGGGCACTCAAATAATACGTGGGCAAGGGTCTCCATAGTATCTGAACAACTTGTACAGGTTCTTTCTTCTTTGGGAATTCGCTCCCTCTTTCCTTTGACCTCAGCGGTATCAAATAAATTGAAATGGGCAAGTGTGGCCAGCTGTCTAAGTCTGGGGTCCTGAATCTGCTCTAGATACGGCTCTAATCTAGACACTGTTTTAATCATTGGGTACTGCAAGGAAACTTTATTTTAGCTAATTAATTCTAGGTCCTTATTAAATGCCCACTCTTTAGTTCTTATTCTAAGCTCACGTTTTGCGAGTCCGCTGTCTGGAACCCCGTCCTCGTCCACTGGAAAACCGATAACTTGGGATATTTTCTTTAAATACACTATGGGATATTGTGGAATTCCATGATGCTCTTTCTGTTCCAAATAGCAACTCTGTGCGATGCTCGAATCCCCTTTAACGATATTTTTCCAAATGCAGAGGACCTGTGCAGACATCGGTAGAATCCCCGCCTCCAATCTGAGCATTGGAAGTGATGTCGACTTTGAGGCCCCCAAGATAGATCATAAAAAATGATTTTAAGACACTTCCATTTTACTTAGATAGCCCAAAGCCGTTATTTCCCCTCCATATGTGAGGCTGGGAATAACTTTCATTTGAAAGATATCTAAGATCTGTCTTATAGAAGCCATCGGGGCCGCATGATATAACCTGAGAAGGCCTCCAATTGTTTGTTTCGCCTTACTTATCTTCCATTCATTATGCTTATTCCAGCGATTCTGTGTGGAGAATATTACTCCTAAGTACGTATACTGCTGGATTGGAGCAAGCTCTTGTCCGCCCATCTGCCACTTATAATTAGACCGTGCTCCACCAAAAGATATCACATTGGATTTCCCCATATTAACATTGAGGGCATTTTTCTGACAGTAAACATGTAAAGCTGTTATAGTCTGCTGAAGATCCCGCCTTGTTTGGGAGAGTAGAACGATGTCATCTGCATATAAAAGACAAGATTTTGGTTTTCCCTTACCCCGGATGGGGTAGAGTTAGCCACTGAAATTAAAGGGGCTAGATCATCAATATATAAATTGAAGAGAAGGGGAGCAAGGAGACATCCCCTTGCCTTAGGGGAAATTCACGTGTGATAGTTCCTCTGGCACTCATCCTAACCACTGCCTTTGTGTCTTGGTGAAGCTTTGTCACAGGCTCCAGCAAGTCCACAGGGATCCCCATTTTCTTTAGTTTGGCCCAAAGCAGGTCGCTCTCTGTACCGAATCGAACGCTTTGGTAAAATCTATGAAAGCGACGAAAAGATGCCCCCTTTTAATTACAACATATTTATCAATGAGATGTTGGAGAACAAAGCAATTATGTAGCGTAGACTTAGCCTTACAAAATCCTGTTTGCTTCTCCCTAAGTGGGTGATTATTATTATTATTATTATAAACATTTATATAGCGCCAGTCATGTGGGCTGGTGCTGAACAGAACATAGAAATAGACGCGGTCCCTGACTGGCTCACAATCTAAAAGACAAGGAGGGGGAGACAGGGAGAGGGGACAGTGGGAGAGACAGGGGAGAAGATAGACAAACATTCAAGCGGATGCGAAGGCTCAGGTGCGTGTGCTTGGCTTGGTTACAATCAGGTTGCAGCAGTCTGCAGAGGAGGGCAGACAGTAGGTATCTGGGAACGTCTAGCAGGCACTGGGAAAGGCAGCGAGGAAAAGGTCGACCCACTTTTCCAAAGCCTCCAACAGTATCCTGATGTATAATTTGCTTATTATTGGAAGGAGACTGATCGGCCTGTAACAAGCCGGATTATGGGGATTCCCGCGTTTGAAAATAGGGACAATAACCGCTTTAGTTCAGAGCTGTGGGATCTCCTTACTATAATTAATCAGAGTAAAGAATTTAGCCAGCAGAGGGATCCACCATGCTGCAAAGTTCTTAAAAAGCTCTGGAGGGATCCCATCTATTCCTGGTGCCTTGCCTGCAGATAGTTTATTTATAGCCAGACGTATGTCCTCTTCTGCAACCAGTGGGCAGAATATAAATTGATTCCCTCCTGGAATAACCTGCTCCATCTCATGGTCAAGGACTGAAGATAGAGCCTTCGACCCCTGAAACATTCTCGCGTAATACTCAACCCATATCTCTTCAGATAGACCGATCCCTCTCCTGTGTCCTTTATAAGTGCCCCAACTATTAATCAATCTCCAAAATTTGGTACTCTCATTAGTCTGCGCTGCTACCTGTATTTCTGCCCATAAAATGGACACTTTTAATTTCTTCTTTTCTCTCAGGAGGTTGAGATAATTCCTCCTTAGAAGAACAAATTTGTGCCAGTGGGCACTCGCCCTAGACCTACTCCACTTTTTCCTGGCCTTAATCAACTTCTGCTTTTCTGGTAGAGAATTGTCCAGCCCATCAGTATCGGGCTGAAAGGGAGAATTCAAGAACTTGTTGCTGCTGATTATGCACTCGCATGGCTTATCAAATCGTTCTCTTTCTGTAGGAGGTTACCAGCTTTATTCATATCCATACTTTGCAATAAATGGGAAACAACATAAATCATTGGAACAGAATAGAAGTTACAGACTGCTATGACCCATGACCCCTTTGTGTGTAAGACAATAAAATGAAATTCAACCAAGATAAATTTAAAGTTCTGTATTTAGGGAACAAAAACAAAATGCACAAGTATAAAATAGGGGATACTTGGCTTGTAAGTAGAACGTGTGAAAAGGATCTGGGTATTGTGGTTGATCACAAACTGAACATGAATCAGCAATGTGATGTTGCTGAAAAAAAGGCTAATGCTGTTTTAGGCGGCATTAGCAGAAGCATTGCTTTAAGTCGGCAGAAGAAATAATTCCACTCTATTCAGCATTGGCCAGATCTCACCGGGAGTCCTGTGTCCAGTGTTGAGCACCTCATTTTAAGAAGGACATTGACAAACTGGATCATGTTCACAGGAGGGTGACAAAGATGATAAAGGGTCTGGAAAGCAGTGGGTATGTTTAGCCTAACAAAGAGGGGATTAAGGGGAGACTTGATAGCAGTCTTCAAATATCTAAATGGCTGCCATCAAGTTGGCAAGGAACGGTTCTGCGTTATTATGGAGGGCAGGACTAGAAACGAACGATGGCCCGTTTAACTCCCTTTCTCAACCAGTGCCCCCCAAGCCGTCCCCATTTCCATCTGCCCCCCCCCCCAGCATGGCCCCTCCAGTTGTCCCCATTTTCCTTTCTCCAGCCATTGGCCTCCCAAACCATACCCATCTTGAGCCATCCTCATCTACTTCTCTCTTCCCAGCCAGTGCCCCATCCTCATTTCCCTCTCCTGCCCTCAGCCAGTGCTCCCCTATCTATAAATGAAATTACCTCCCACCCCCAAACAAAATAAAGACCTGGTACTCATTGCAGCCAAAATACTGTAGGGTCCAATTCCAGATGAAATTGCTTTGTGTCCCTGACTCCTACTATCCTACAGCAGCCAGGGGGTGGCTTGGTGACTGGTTTATGTTGTGGGACCATCTATATTTATTTATTAATTTTATATCAATTATTTTTCAAGGTTGTAAATCCTTTGAGGTAGAACCCCGTCTCTAATTAATGATTGTACAATGCCAGGTACATGGCGTGTGCTATATAAACAACAAATTATTGTAATAATTTTTTTAAATGGTTAACCCTTTTAAAATTGGTAGCAGACTTTGGAGCAGTTCTGTGATTTCCTTTCATTGTAGGCCTGTCAAACTGGCAGAGCCTCACAGCACTTCTACCCCACCCCCACAAAAAAAATGCAAAAAGACACAGATGCATATCAATACAACTACTAAAAACAAAGATACAGATACAAATATAAATACCTGACCCTGTGCACAGCCCTAGTAATGAGCATTAAGAATCTCCCACAGTCGTGTTTATCCCACCAGTGAAATCATTTGGTAGCAAGAGAATTGAGTTTTCAGAATGCAGCCACTAGAAGAGGCGGGAAGAGAAAGCACAGGATATGGTCCCATTTCCTGCTCTGAAAGAGGATATATCGGGTATTAAACTGCTGCCCTGGATCTTAGCCAAGGATCCCAGAAGTGTTGCTGGAACACCGGAAGAAAAGTGATTATAAGGATAAATTGCAGCCCCGTTTCAGTGCGGAGTTTCTGCTTCAGCTGTATCAGAAGAGACTTTGTTTCCCAGAACAACAGGCAGAAGTCCACAGAGACACCAAGTATTTGCTTCTCAACATCTGCAAACATTTGTGTAGCACAGAGCTAATCTGCCCAGGAGAGAACTCGGAAAAGCTTTTGTTCTGCCTTCCTTGGAGGGGTGTGTGTGTGTCTCCTGATTTTCTTACTATTTGAAGGAGAAAAAACAAAACCCTTTTTAGCAAATGCCTTAAAGCCGTTTGTCAGTTATTACTCAGACATTGCCTTCAGCAAGGGAAAGGGAATGGGGGATTTCTTCTGAGTCTGCTCTTTAGGAACTGGCACTCATAGCCCACATGTCTGGTTTCAATTCATGATGTCTTCTCCCCACCCATCCTCTGGGAATAGGAGTTTATTGTGAAAACAAAAATCTTCTCTTAACTGTACACTGAGTCTTCTCCAAGGGGAAACCTCTGCGTCAGTAGCAGGGAGTTCTGAATGACTGAATTGGTCTGTCATCAGCGGGCCTGTGTGTGAACTCACTCTTGCAATCAAGAGTAACACAACTCCGGACTTGTGGCCCCCAACCTTTTTGTGGTTGAATTCAAGATTTACAGCAAACCGCAACTCTTATTTTGAAAGTTAAGTCATATGAATAGGTTGTGTTATAAGGCTGTCAGTAAGCAGAAAATAAAAATAGAGTAGAAACTAAAAATGTTCAATTTTTCAGTTCCTGTCTCTTTAAGAAATTCTAGACAAGGTAGTTTAAAATGTTTGTGGTTTTTTTCCTTGAAGCAGCAGCAGCAGCTCATGGCTTCTCCCAGCCCCTACACCCCTCTCTGCCAGGATAGTTGGGAGCACTGGGTACACTTTATCCTTTTCTTTGCAGGTTCCAAGGTGTGTGCGCTCTCTCTCCATATTTTGTATTTGTTGCGAGCAACATAAAAGGGTATCGCAAGTAAGATGTTGCTCATGAGCTATGGGTTGGGGACCACTGTTCTAAACTGATGGGGGAAAGCTTCACCCCATTAGCCACCAAGCCTCTCCCTTTGGCCCTGTTGCCCCTCCAAGCCCTGACCTGTGCAACCACATGCTGCTACAACTGTGTGAGAGAGAATTACTCTGTCTACTCCCTGCTGCCAGCATCTGAACTTGCCCAGCAACTGGAGAAAATGTCACAAGCTCTGCCCACTAACAGAGTTAGTGGGCAAATTCAGATGCCAGTGGGGATTAGAGTGACACAGGGAACAGCCCCCCCCCCCCTTTAATTTCTCTTAAACAATGTACATGATTGTCCCTGCTGCACCCCCAAACTCAGGGGAAGGATGCCCTCTGTAATAATTTCATACTGATGTCGCTCCACTGATCCCTTGGAGTTACTCCCAGCCTGCACTGGTGTAAATGAGATCTGAGTCGGGCCCGTTGATTCTAAGAAATACACATGTAGGGTTGCCTCTTTTTTCTCTCTCTCTGGCTGCTGTGATCTCTTTGGTAATCTCTAGCGATTTCTTAAGCTGATTGTGTTTTTACTTTTAATAGAAAAGGGGGCAGTCGCTTGTGTGTATAGATAGCTGGGAGTTGTCTAAGCGTGGCAGCAGCCTGGAGAGGAGAACTGGAGAGAGCTGATACATGCCAACTCCAGGGATGTCTGATAGGGTGGTACATGCATAGCTCATGCTAGAGAGCCAATCTTGCTGCTTCAGCACCCAAACTCAGATCACCTCCTTCACAGCAGCATAGATTTCATAGCAGGATTTCTCCTTCCTCCTGGCTGCACTATTGTGTATGGCCTAGCTAGGGTAACTATTTCCAGGGGTCACTCAGTGGGTGCACATATGTGTGTGTATGCGTGGCTGGTTCTCTCTATGCCAGGCCTGCTGGAACATTTCACCATCTAAACCAGAGGTGGGAGAACTTCAGGCCCAGGGGCCAGATGTGACCCTTGGCTAGTTTTTACCTAGATCTGGCTTACTCCCAAGCACTGAACGACTGAGCTCAGAGGAAGGAAACAGAGATGAAGGCATGCGCATAAAGACAGAGGATTGATTCATGGCTTGGATCCATGATCTGGACCCTCCTTTTCCTGAGTGCACCCCTTAAGAATCCCTGCCCCCAGCTTCTATGTGGCCCTCGGAGCTTGTCCTAATTTTCATAGTGGCCCCTCAAAAGAAAAAGGTTTCCCACCCCTGCTGTAAACGTACAGGGGAGGAGGCAGGGTTGGCTGTAGCATTTGCGAGACTCAGGGGAAAGATAAAATGTGGGGCCCCTGGTAGTCCCATCACCTCATGGGCACCCTCCACAAGGCCCTAGAGGTGGTCATGTTTGGGGCCCTGCTGGGAGGGAGTGGGGCTCCTACACCAACCCTGAAGAAAATGTGGGTCACTGGGGTGCTCAGAAGCAGAGAAAATAGCAGGGCCTGGGTGGGGTTGTTGCCCCATGGTAAGGCCAGCCCTGGGAGGAGGGAGGTTCTCCTGAATGGAATTTTTTGCCCTTTCTTTTTTGAGGGCACCATGCATCAAAGTGGGTGCCTTGGCTTTTGGAAGACCGGTCCCAGGCAGCCTTAAGGTGTCTTAAATCTGGCATCCCAAACCAGAAGCATCTTTTGAAATCAGTTTGCCATTTTTATTGATCAATGGCAAGGGAGTTTTAGTGGATTTTTCTCACCCTTGTGTGAGTGAAGGATAAGGGACAAGGGTGCTAAGAATGGATGTTCAAGATTTATCTGCTGTCTCTTGCCCAAGCTAAGGCCCTGTCAGACTAGGGTTGCTACCTCCCTCCAGGAGGAAAACCAGAAAGGGCAGGACCACGTTGGAGGGCGTAGGGTAAAGGGACTGTCCCACCCCTTTCTGATGTAAGTCAGCCCGTTTTGGGGCACTGCAATGTCACGATACTCAGTAAAAACAAGGCCATGTCAGAAAGGGAGATGAGGCAAAGCCTCTTTGGCCATTGTTAGATGAGATAGTACCACGCAAGTCCACCCAGTGGACACGTTTGGTACAACCTGTTTAAAAGTGGTGGTGGGTGGCACTCAATAAAAGTGACCCACACATCTCCACCCATTTCCCCGCATGGAGCAACTGGGGAAAACCCGAGTGCACGTCCATCCGCCACCATCTAAACCTTCCCCCACCCGCCAGAAGTGCATGCGCACCTCACTGAGCGCACGCGGACCTGCTTTCTTCCTTCCCACAGCGTCCATCTAAAAACGGCCTTTCTGACATGCCTCCATCCCTTATGGGATGTTGTGACTTCACAGTGCTCCATGGGGGTGAGGCCACATCAAAAAGGAAACCTCTCCCTTTCCAATGTGGCTGCTCCTGCCACCTCGATTCTCCTGGTGCCCCGTGACCCAGAGAAGCCCTCAGGTCTCCGGTTGGGTGGCAAGCAACTCTACTTCAGATTGCTGCCCTAGTCTGAATGCCCACAGGTATGAGAGAGGAGTTGAATGCCTGTCTAAAAGGGCAAATCGCAGTGTTTACCATGTGGCACAGCAGCGTGGATGCCGCAACAATTGCATTATAAACCATTTCTGACGTTACCACCGGCTGCTTTCTGTCCAGAAAACGGAAAGTGTATTTTATTATCTCATTCAGTGGTCAGGCTTGTGGAGCAGTCCAATTCACCTGCAACAAAGTCATTGTCTCCTGAGCCATTCATTCAAACAGGAACCCCAGGCCGAGGCAAGGATTTCAGCCTTCTGCATAATTGCTCAGCCTTGCTAGGTTTTATGAATGTGCTAAAATAATCTCGGGAGAAAGTGGTATCTAAATCCAAGTAAACACTTGGAAAACGACCTCTTGTTTTCCAGATCTGTTCACTCTTGGGTTTGTTGAGCTGCCTGCAAGGCTTGGAAATGGGGCTGGCCTGTTTTTAGGCTCTGGGGTGGTTTTGACTAGAATGGAGGTGTTGGTGGCCAGGTTGCCGTGTCTCAAGGGGAAGAGTGTCTCCAACGTAGCCAGTGTGATACTAATTGCATCTGAAATTGTAGAGCTGCAGTATGGAGCAAGGACCCCAGCCCCATTCCTGCATCTTCTTCCAGGCAGACTGGGACTGGGAACCGACAACACATTTTAAATGTGGTTTTTTTTTTTAAAGGACAGTAGCACAACCTGTGACAATGCCAGGCTTTCTGGAGAGACTGCTTTACCCTATAACCTCCCTGCTACTCTTGCATGGCCTGTAAGAATAAGGATCCATCGGGAGTCAGCTCAGTAGCATTCTTTCCATTTTTACACAACTCATTATAATGCGGGTCCGACGTTACCCCACAGCACACCCTCTACCCTGTGACTGCAGAAAGTACCGCACAGCAAAGCTTGCCTTCGAATTTGTGGGTTGGAGGCCCCATGGCCCTGCCCCTGGTGAAGTCCTGGAGGCCCCAGGAAGTCCTGCTGCTACTCAGCATGGCTCTCCGACCCTCAGGAGATCTGCCGCTGCCACGAACCGCAGGAGCAGTGACGGTGGGGCCTTGCAGGAATGGTAGTAGCGTTGGGGCTCCTGGGGCCCCTCGAGATTAGTGGTGATAAGGGCTTGGCGGTAGCGCTTCCTGTGGGGCCCCACAAACTGCACTGTCCAAGCGACTGCCCCTATTTGCCCCTACCTAAGGCAAGCGCAGGACAACTGCAGGAATGGAACGTCTCGGCTGTGTTTTAGCTAATGCTGCAGAAACTCAGAACTCTTACAGCTTTCAGCAAAAGGCACCCCATCCCCCTTCTTAGCTGGAAGCGCTTTACATGGTGGCTTCCTATTTCCAAGGAGAGAGAGGCTGCAAAGGGGGAATGGAAGTCAGTTTATCCTCTTTCTACCGGCGGCCCGCAGGGAAGTATGAAACAGACTTGAGTGTGTCATGAGCCAGTGTACCCTAGTGGATAAGGTGGTGTTTTGGAGCAGGGAGACAGAGTTTAAATTCTATCTTGGCATTGAATTCACTGGATGGTCTTGGGCAAGTTGCTATCTCTCAGCCTTAGTTCCTCTTCTGTAAAATGGGAATAATCATGAACTACCTCATAGAATTATTGTGAGACTGAACTAGATAATGATTTATAAAGCACTTTGAATGCTAAAAGTGCTCTATAAATAACTGAGAGAGGATGGAATTTTTTGCCTTCCAAGACTCAGGGTTTTGACTAATGACAACCGCCGCACCATACCCTGCATAGCCTAATAATGCATCCTGACATTAGCGAGCCTCTCCATGCTTCAGCACCCTTTTGACTAAGCTCGGGTGCGTTTAGACCCTGGAGCACCTGCCTTTTCTTCTGTGACGCAGTTGAAGGCATTGAAATTCACAGCACAGACATCCCGATACCGTCTTTCGTCTTAGCACATTTTAGTGCCAAGTGCATGATGGGAATGGTAGTGTTCACAGCCGTTAGCCACATTTTTTTTTTCTTTTCTCCATGTTTAAACCTAGCTTTGCCACAGCCGGCCAGGCCACGTACACACGCTGGAAAGGTGTATTGTCCGTGCTGTTTTGGAGAGCTAGGGCTTCCCTTAGCCACTGGGAAGCCAATATCACCTGTACATTAGGGCAGGGCTACTGTTTCTGTGTGGAGCAAGCATCACTGCAGAGTTTTTAGAGGTCAGTGCAGCCCTGAGGTGGAGACATGCAAAGAGATCAAGCCCTGTGAAAGGCTGTCATGCAGGATGCCCTGATTTGATGCCTCCCGCCCCTCCCCCAGGGTTTATCTGGTGCTTGGCACCCTCCTGCTGTAAGGAGGCATCCCGCTGAGCTCCAGGGGGGTTTGGGGTAGGGTTGCCACCTATGCATATTTTCCCAGGCCACTTATGAAAAATACATGTTGCACTTGGTGCCATGCAACATGCAGGCCCTGCAACATGTATTTTTCATAAGTGGCCTTGAAAAATATAGATAAGTGGCAACCCTAGTTTGGGGTATGATGTCATGCAGGCAGCTAAAATACACGGCACAACCAACCAGCATGGCTGTGACTACAGGTGGGGCAAGCGGGGCCACTGCTCCAGGCTTTCAGGGGGGCCTAGTAGGGCCAGTTTCATCGGAACATCAAAATGTCCTGTTTTAACTCTGCTGGAGCTGCCTATGCCTTCCCCCAGGAGACAGTGCCATGTCTTTCAGTGGCTGCCACCCCCTCCCTGTGCCTCGCCTTTCTCCTCCTTCCTACCTCAGTGCCCCCAAGCCCCAATCTGCTTCAGTGCCTCGCTTTCCCTCCCTATCCCAGTGCCCCCCATGCCTCGCTGCCCCTGTGTCCCAGGCTCCCCACCATGCCAACCCCAGCCTCCCCCTTCCCCGGCCTCTTCTCTTCTTCCCCTATCCTGGTTGTTATGGGGCCTAGTATTTTGACTTGGTCCTATCAAACCTAGCTACACCACAGTCAGCCAGGCCACAGGCGCACACTGGGAATGGCTTTTTTAGACAGCAAAGGCTTCAGTGATGGAGGAAATTCAGCCACAAACTTGAGCAAATTTATCCTCCTGTGTCTGCTTGGAAGGTGAGACCTTGGCAACACTATAAGAAAGGATCGTTTTACCTCATGTGGGAGAGGATGTATATCTTTTAATGCAGTATCCCTTGTAATTCTAGAGAGCCCTGCCAAGTATTAGTACTGCTAACCTAGGATCCCTGCTGTCATTAGCTAGAAACTAGGGATAGGAAAATCGGAATCGGATTAACCCGATTCACTTGATTTTTATTGCTTCGGATTAATCTGATTCTGGTGCAAAAACCAATACGGTTTGTACTGCCCTTTGAAATCATGAATAGGTTTGGTTTCAATTGACTTCAATGGGAATTTTTTCCCCCTCATTGAAGTCAATGGGGGTGGGGTGGGTAATAACCAATTCCAATCCGATTCAAATCCAAAGCAATTGAATCAGATTCTAATTTTCCATCAGTTTTCCCATCCCTACCAGAAACCACTGCTCAGAAATGCAGATTTCTTACCAGTAACTGAGTTATTTGAGAGAGCTCTGCGTATTCTCATTTATGGGGTTAATCTCGCGCCTCTGAAGGTGACTGGCTGTGTCAGCAGTTACTAGGCAGGCTGTATAGAACAGTCTGGAGCCTTGCCTTCCCCCTCCACCCACT
Organism: Sphenodon punctatus; assembly: GCA_003113815.1. Classification (NCBI taxonomy): domain Eukaryota; kingdom Metazoa; phylum Chordata; class Lepidosauria; order Sphenodontia; family Sphenodontidae; genus Sphenodon; species Sphenodon punctatus. Next base: position 4,512,102 of record QEPC01005805.1, read on the forward strand.
CCTCAACACAGGCTTTTTCTTCTCACGAGAGGAGAGGCGATAAAAGGAGGAGGCAGAGTCTCCCCAGACCCCACTTCCGTTCCTTCCAATCCCTGAGGAAGATATCTGAGTTGGAGAGAAAGGATGGGTGGGTAGTGAGAATACGCAGAGCTCTCTCAAAGAACTCAGTTAATTGTAAATAACTTGCATTTCTTCTTCGAGGAGCTGTGCGATTCTCACTTTATGGGTGAGTAATAAGCAGTAAGACATTAACCGAACCGGAGGTGGGTACAAGTAAAGTCATCAGGAGAAAAGGGAGGACACCACTCCTCTTCCAAATACTTCATCCCTCTGGGCCACTAAGTCTAAGGAGTAGTGCCTTGAGAAGGACCATATTGCTGCCCTGCATATCTGTTCAAACAGAATGCTGCGAAAATTGGCTATGGATGTAGCAACTACTCTGGTAGAATTCACTCAGATGCCCTGTGGCAGGACTTTTCTGGTTGTAGAGTAACATGTATGGATGCACTCAAGGATCCACTTGGAGAGTCTCTGTGAAGAAACCACAACTCCAATACACAGACCTCTGTAGTAGATTAATAGGGCATCAGATGCCCTGGTAGGTCTTGTGCGATCTATGTAGAAGGATAAAGCTCTTCTTAAATCTAAGGTGTGTAGAGTAGCCTCTGCCGGGGACGCATGAGGTTTCTGAAAGAACGGGGAGATCACTTGGTTTAGAAGGAAGAAAGAGACAACCTTTGGAACAAAGGCGAATTATATGGGGCTACATGAAGAAGGCCCCAGGTCTGATCATCCCATTTCGGGCTGAAACTGCTTTGCTGGGTCTTTATCCTGACATACCGCTGATGTAATATCGTCAGGAAACTTGCAGACTGATGACCCTAGATGGACTCAACATAATAGCATGGAATTGGAAAAATGCACAAGGCTTATCAGAAATTGAATGGATACAGAGACTATGGTATATGTATTCAATGGAAAAACTGTCAGTAAACATAGAAGGCAATTACCAAAAATTTGCTACAAGATGGTTCTCGTGCATTGAGAGTGTACAAGGGATCACATTGCCAACAGAGATTAAATCATATATACTGGACTCTATTTAAATCACTCCAGGAAAGGATGACATCACATCAAATGAAACCATAAACTTGGTTAACTGAGCAAAGCTGAGCGTTACGTTGAAAGTTGTATAACACTTAAGCTTTGCAGAACACAAACTACTACTAGGAAACTTTTGTACAAGCATTGCGTGTTAAAAAGTGTATTTCAATGACATTTTAAAATAAAAGAAAAGAAAAAGCCTGTGAAGAGGAGAGGAGGTTTCCAGACTGTTCTATACAGTCTGCCTCTTCACTGCTGATGCAATTGAGTGTTCTGGCTACCTGGGGGGCAGTGGGATTAACCCCATAAGTGAGAACTGCAGAGCTCCTTGAAGAATTGTTGTTTCTTCCTTTGTTCCTCTGGGGAACTCCGACTTCCTCCTCTGCAATCAGCACAGGATACTCGGTTACCACAAAATTCCCAGTGTCACAGCTCAGAATGTACTGGATTCCCCTGGAGTCCTTGGTTCTGTTGCCTAGAGCCCGCACTGCACGATAGTTTCAGTGCAGCTAACCAGAACCAGCACTGCATTTTGTTACTTGAGAGATCCCAGAGTACGTTGTACAGCACCAGCCCTGCATTCGCTATTCCCCCAAGGCCTCTGGCGCGTGGCTGGAATTAGCAAAGCATCATTTTCTATAGAGCAGTGACTTTCTAGACTTAGGCTGTGCATTGGAGGCTGTACCATTCTGTACATCCTCCTACTCAGAAAAAACACAGAGGCCTTGAGCAAGGAAATCTCCCCCTAGTTCTTGTCTGCACAGCCAGAGGAAGGATATCAACAGCACACAAACAGGCGTACTCAGAAAGCTGGGAGGTGGGAGTGTGTATGTGGTTGTGCACTGTTTCTCCCACCATCCTCGTGACTTTACACTGTCTTGCAGCCTGGACTAACCCATCTGTAGGAAGACAGTGGGGAGGGATCCTCTCTACGTAAACCCATCCATCAGAATGGTGGAGTGGGAGGATCCTCGTGGTTAATTCCATCTGCCACAGTGGAGAGATCAGCTGAGATATGTAACAAACAGCAGAGATACTGGATCCTGTGTACATGGAGCCTCTTTACAGTGAACATCTGTAGCTGCAGTTCAAGAATCTCTCAACAGCCCAAGCCAGATGTGCAGCAACAAGGGATGCAGGCAATGCACAGGCATCAAGTGGACTTGTTTCCATAGAAACTTGACTTTCACCGTGTTGCAGGGAAGCAGAAACGAAATTACCCTTCTGGGACTGGTTCTGCCTCATGAAGAGCTTTTGCAAATCTCGCCTAACCCCCCCTTTTTCAGTTGATTGCTTTGATGGACCATTGCCCTAAATCATTCCTAATTGCTTATCATGTTCCGTATGGGGAGGTAGAGTCAATCCATCCACATTTCAAACTCCTTCAGCTGAGAGATTGCGTGACGCCATGATTTTCAGTGTCACAGCTCTGTGTGGCATTTAGTGAAAAGGGCAGAATTAACCCCTGTGACTGCTATCCTGGGAGAAGGCCTGAATTAGTGTGCAGGCAGCTGGGAGTTTGCATCCTGCTGAGATGCTCCATCCCTCAATTAGGAGGCTGACTAAGGTCATGAACTGGATTGATGCTGCTGTACAGACCACTGTGCAGAAAGGAGACAAGGCTCTTCAGAAAGAGTCTCTTGCAGAAGAAGGCTGTTCTCTTGTAAAAGGTTCTAGTTCAGAGGGTAGACAGTTCTGTAGAGGGTGTGCATTGGCTCTACTGAATAGCACTGATATTTATTGTAATGTTGTTATTACTACAGTAGAGTGGGGGTGGGGGGGGATGCAGACTGCAGCTAATTTTTATTTGACCCCTTTCCAGTTCCTGGATCTGGCCCTTGGATCCAGCACCTACCCCCAAGCACTGAAAGACTGAGCTCAAAATAAGAGAGCAGAGACGAGGGGTAGACTAGGGACAAATCCAGATGGCACAGATTCATGATGAGGATCCTCCTCTTTATGAGCGCATCCCTTAAGCCTCCCTGACTCCAACTTCTAGGCAGCATTTGGAGCTTGTACTAATTTCAAAGTGGCCTCAGGAATGAAAAAGTTCCCTATCCCTGCAGTAGAGACTTGAAGCTTTATCCAAGGTCATCAGGGCCCACCGTGGCTAGAACTGCACAGATACCTAATAAAAACCAGACCCTGCTCTAGAGAGCTTAGAGTCTGTATAGAAAAAGATGGGGGATGAGGGAAAATGTGACTTGTTCAGCATCATGAATGAGGCCAGTAGGAGAGTGGTAGTTAGTTCAGAACATCTAAGTCCCCAGTTCAGTGTGCTAACTTCTCGACAATACTGCACCTCAATGGGTGCAAACAGATGGACGGCACCCCTGAGGGCGGCTGCGCCAGCCCCTTCACCCCTGGCCTGGCCCATCCATCTGAAGGTGGCCTAGCCCGCCGGATGTGGAAGTGGAAGCACTCTGGAACATTATTATTATTAGCAAGCATTTATATAGCGCCAGCAATGTACCTGGCGCTTTACAAAGTAATTGAATAGACATGGTCCCTGCCCTAGGACTTACAATCTGAGAGACACTGGGGGTGGGGGGAGGATACAAAGGAAGGGGAACAGAGGGAGAGACAAGGAGTGTAACATTCACGAGGATGCGAGGTCCCAGGTGCATGCGCTTGGCTTGGTTACATCGGGAATGATGGCTGGCTGGTCCATGTGGTGAGGATATGAGTACACAGACCTCAGGTAACAGATTGTCCTGGATGGAGGGTATCAGCAGGAGTTAGGTGAGGGGAGTGAGGAGTTGGGAAGGGCAGAGCAGAAGAAGGGGGCCTTGAGGGATTTTAAGGTACGAAGGGAGGGGGCTAGGTGGATGTGGGCAGGGAGAGAGTTCCAGGCGTGGGAGGCAGCTAGGGAGAAGGGATGAAGTAGGTTTGGGGAGCAGGGGAGGTGTGGGAGGGCGAGAGAGGGGACAGAGGAGGAGTGGAGTTCACAGACTGGAGTACAGAGGGAAATTCGCGCAGAGGTAGGGGGGAGCAAGGTTAGGAAGAGCTTTATAGGTGAAGCAGGAGCGTAGCTACCGTGGCGCA
>QEPC01005805.1:4532845-4557608 GCA_003113815.1 Sphenodon punctatus
GGGTTGGGTTAGGGTAGGGGGGATGGGGTTTTACATTGTTTAAACTGAAATTATTCTGGTTTATTTTAATGTTTTAATGTTTGGAATATGCTAATATGTTGTGAGCCGCCCTGAGATGCCTGAGGCAGGAGGGGGCAGCATATAAATTGTAAAAAATAAATGAATAATAAATAAATAAATGTTATATATGTGGGGCCCAGACCATTTAGGACTTTAAAGGTCAAAACTAACAACTTGAATTGTGCCCAGAAAGTTATAGGGTGCAGACTTTGGAGCACCCTCGAAAGGAGGCGAGAGAGAGAAAAAGATTGGTATTCAAGCCTCAGGTACCTCTTTCCTGGTTGCCTCCCAGAAAAAGCATTTGAGAAGACAATGGGGAGATGATGGGGATGACAAAAAACTAAATGGAATAATAGGAAAGAGTGTTTTAGTCCCTCTTCATGCCCTTGGAATGTTGGAAGGGGTGTGCGTTCAACCAAGTGCATGATGGGGCAGAGCTTATTCATTGGAGGTGGAGCTTATTGGCTGGGGGGGCAGGGCTTGTCCCTCTTTGGCCAATTGAAAGATATGCAGGGAGGCTTTCTTATAAGGGTATCCTCAAGATTGCGAGACGTGACCACCAAATGTAAAACCCAGACCCTAGGAGGAAGATCTAATTCACTGTTGTTGTTTTTTTAAATCTCATATTTGTAGATTCCAAGGTCAGAAGGCTGAATGTGTACATTCTCAATGAGATGGGAAGTTTGAGGCATCAGAAAGAGAGAGGAACTTGACTAGTAAAGGTGACATCTAGTGTCAGTCAACATCCAAACATCACATTTTATCAGGAGAATACCATTACTTCTATTACTACTGCTACTACTAAATTTTATTAATATAATTCCTACCTGGCCGAATGGTGCTCAGGGTGCCTCACAACATCAGTACAATAAAATACAATAAAACACAGCTTAATTTGGTGTTTAAAACAACTTAAAATCCATGTAAAATCCAGTTTAAATAGAGAAGTCAGCATAGGTCAGCAGTGAGCTACAGCTGTTGCCCCACGATGGCCACTTGGTGATCCACGTGGAATGAGTTTGGGGGGTCTCTGCTAGTCCCCAGTGAACAAACTGAATGGAAGTGGAAGTTACTGGGTGGCTTTGGGCAAGTCACTGTACTTCAGTTTTAAGAACCTGGCTGTGCCATGGGCTGTTGGTAACAAGCTTTGAAGTCAGTCACTGTACTGTGGGCTCAGTAGAAGTGTAACAATTCCCGGTTGTCATATTTGCCTTTGGTCCCATCGCCGGGACTCCCACAGTCAGAGGTGCAGCTTGGTTGGAAAGGGTCCTGGTACAAAAGATAGAATACAGGGAAAGGAATGCAGCCGCACCAGGATAGCCCTCCCGGCTTGTGGGTCCCAGTACAGCTGCACCAACTGCCCCTATGAGAGTGACACCCTTGCCTACAGTCTTCCGAAGACTGTAGATGGATGGATGTAATTAGTTCTTCTTGGAGATCTGGCCTCTCTACATTCATAATAGGGTGTGACTGTTTCTATTTCAACCTCCATGTCTTCCCCTTTTCCAAATGAAACCTGTAAGACCGATAAGAGAGAGGCCGAGAAAGCTCCCAGATACATACACGGTGATAGTCTGCTTCTCCTCAGCAACTGAAAAGGAAACACAAAGAGAGCTGGAGATGAAGGTCAAATTCACAGTCAGGGGACAGAGTCGCACTGGAGGGGAGAAATTAAGCATCCGTTCTCTTCTTAGCTCCATCCATAAATAAGTGTTGCCTGTTCGTGTCACACAGTGAAATTCTGCTTCCAGGAGGCGCCGTAGATATTCCAAATACGATTGTTCATGCTTCGTTTGGCTCTGTTGGACTTTTTGAGGTTGATGTACCTTGATGGGGTGTCAGTTATGCATATGAGTGCTCCTTGGGTGTTGGGATTGGCTGCTTTTTGGTGGTATTTATTGAGTGCCATTCTCTTGTGGTACTAGGATGAGATCATACTCATGCCAAACTGTTCATGTCTGTGACTATAAGAGTGAGGCCACATGAGACAGGGAGGGGAGTCTGCCACGCCTTGGGTAGCCAGCTGGGCCACACGATGCAGTGCATCGTGTTTTAAATAAATACATAAATCATGTGGCCTTCAGCTGCCAGATGCCACCCTCCAACCCCAGAGCGGGACAAACAGCTGCCTGCTATGTGACCCGTCCTTGGAAAAATTCCGAGGATGCATCAAGGAGCAGCCATATCCCAGCCGGGGTAAGGCTGCCCAAGGCAGGGTTACCTGTGTGGAGAGGCTGCACTTGCCCTGTCATGCAGGGAGCAATGCTCCGGGGCTATGAGCGGTGGGCACTGTCATCCATTGGATGTGGCCATCTCACAGCCGGGGGCAGAATCGCCGTCGGGCCGGGGAAGGGAGGTGGGGCAGGGCCAGGCACCCACTCATGTATCTGGCATCGCAGCCTGCCCCGGCTGTGGTGGGAGCTCAAAGAGCGGCCCGGCCACCCAGCTTGCTCGCGAGGGGCGTGCTGCTTGTCTGCCCAGCTCCCCATACCGGCCCCACAATGTGGCGGCAGCGATTTCCCGCCATGGTGCCGTATGGAGGTCAGACCCCTGCAGCTCATCTGGCTGCACCTTAACTCTCCTTTTTCTTTCTGTAAATAGCGTTGACATTCAAACTATCGCAACTGGACACATAAGTTAGTGCCCACCAAGATGAATGAGGCACTTGACACCTCTCGGAGCTATCGTTTTCAGACTCTCGGCAGGTCGACTAAAGTCTATGTTCAGTTCACTTTTTTGTAATGTGGTACCATCGCAGCTTAAAAAAAGAAAATTAAAACTGAGTTTCTTGAGAACCAGTTAGTGTCTTTTGAGAGAGGCCAGTAGCCATTCCTGCTGCATACCAGCTGTTTCCAGTACCTGGTCAGATTGAGTTTAACCTGTGGTAACTCACATACTGGGAAGCTACAAGAGACACATTACAGCAAGAAAAACAGCTACCAAGAGGGCAGGCTTGATGAAAGGGGGTGGGGGGGAAGGGTATGGGGAGGCCCACCAAAAACTCCCAAGAATTTTCTTTTTTAATATATCTTAAATTAGGATGAGTAAAATAATGCTTGCAATTAACATATGTGTCAATAGAGTATGGTAACCAGAAATTGGAGCTCTGTGTGCTGGTAGATCTGGTAGGGCTGTGGGCAAACCTAATTGATGAAAGACAGACATGTGGGCACCCATTAGCCTTGATTGGCCTACACGGTGGGCCTGCCATGTCCCTGGACTCGACTGTGAATGGCGGCTCTGTGGTGACCCCGTGGAGGCCACATGGCGGACCACGTGGAGGGCATGAAAGAACGTACCTATTGAATGCTAATGTGGGCTATCGACTCATTTGATTCCACCCTCTGTGTGTAAGAGGAACATCCATGTAATGTGAAGTGGCTTTTAAACACCATGCCGCCAGAATTGCCAACACAGGGTTGTGTACATGAAACAGCTTGTGGGTAGTGAGCAGCTACTCACTGGCTGTCTGAGCTGTTGAGTGCGGACGGGGGTTTACCGGTCCCAGGGGGCAGCGAGCAGGGGCAGCGGGATCAGTGACGGGTTCCAGGAAGCTACTGTTTCTGCTGCCGTCATTGCGTGCTGCTTCCCAGGATAAACTGTTTTCTGCTCTCCAGGATTCACCTCCACAGCAGGTTCCTGGGAGCTGCCACTGCTCCCTGGGATCCAGGAGCAGGTGGGGAGAGCACAGCAGCAAAGGCAGCTCTCTGCTGTCCCCATGTTCTTCCTGCGTGGTGCTAGTTTTGCACAGTGCGTCCACTTTTCATTCAGGCCCAACTGTGTGCAGCAAGTGGGTAGCCCACCATGTGGCTATCAGATTAGGGTTTTACATACAGGTTATGCTGGGGGGGTGTTTCCAGCATCAAAGCCTCACCCAGCATAACCTGTAAAAATACATGCAAACTCAGCTCAGCACCGTCCACCTCAAGGATGTTCCTGGGAGAAAGGACCTTCTGTGCACCAGAATTATTCCCCTAGCTGTTGTATAATGCGCATTTTACACCCACTTTGCATCGGTGTAAACCAGGGGTTCTCAACCTTTTCCCAGTCACGAGCACTGGAGTGAGACAAGTGACCGCTTGGGAGCACTGTATAATTTGCATGAATTATTTGCATAAATATGCATAGACTGTCTCCCCTCTGCAATTCAATTTAACTCAATTCAAAGGAGGACTGTTTCAAAGTGCTCCCGAGCGATACTGACAGCTGGCTTGGGGAGCACTTTCACTCGCTGCCCTGAGCGCTCTGGTCCTCCTGAGCACCAGGTTGAGAATCTCTGATGTAAACAGTGACACAAGGTGCTCGGCATAGAGAATCAGGCCCATTGTGTCTCATTTAGCTTCTATTGTCATATGTACAGTCTGACATTGGTAAATGACCATCTCTGATTTTATTTTGAATATTCCGTTTGTACCACTGTATTAGGGAATAATGAATGCTTTGTGTATCATAAGTGTTACCAGTGTTGTATAACATGCGGTGCTGGTATATAGAAACAATGAGCCCCTGTATCCAATTGTGTGGCCCGTACCATATTACACACACAAGAAGTGGCAGCACCATATTAAACACACAAGCAGTGGTGGATTAACCCTGTCTTTTACCTCCAAGATAAGCTCTGAGCACACATTCCCACAATCACATGTTCAGCAGAGGTTTTAGACAGTTCTGCAGTTCCAGGTTAGTGCTCCTCTGAAGTTGTTCTGTAGGGAGTGTTTCATGCGAACACATTGACCCTGAAGTCACTGACTTCTGTCTCCCGATTCAGTAAGTAGCTCTCCTTTTCTCCCCCACATGTCATTGGGTGTTTTCAGATGTAACGGTGACACGGTTTAACCTGCTTTAACGCATTCTACCCTGGGTGCCACCGTTACATCGAAAGACGCCCGCCGGCTTTTTCCTTGATATAAATATATGGTATCTGACATGTATGATGTCATAAATACACGGTATCTGACAACACCAAAATATAATGACAAAAAATGAAAATAAAAATAATACATCCTTATATAACCAATGGAAGGAAATAGGTTTGCAGAACAAAAAAGTAAACCCCATATTTTCTGCGCAAGAATGAATTTGTATATTTTACATATAGTGTGAAGATGAATAAAGGTTTCCTGAGATTAAGGAGATTCTAGCTCATATTACACCCCAAAAACTGTAAACTGTGTTAGTGGTGGATAAACATTATCCACAGAAAAACACGTCCAGTAGTAGATACCTCTGATGAGTGTAAAAAAAGAGTAAAATATGAGTATATAGATAACAACGACTGAATATAATAGAAAAACAATATAGGAGAGTAAGAATGGCTATACTCTATCAACATATCTGTGAATCTTATCCAATAAAATATCCAAATGGAAATGGAGTAAAACTGCTATTATAAAGCAATCATAAATCCATGGAGAAAAGTCTGTAAAAATAAACTAACTTACTAAGGAATAATAGAACAGTTTTTTCATATATTTTCTGAGGAGTTTTTACCACTTGTGTTTCCTCCTTCGTAATTCACATCATTCAATGCCTGTGCAAAAAAACTATATGTGGGCAAGACCACAAGGAAACTCAAGATCAGGATAGGCGAGCACAGGAGTAATTTTAGAAACCAGAGAACTTCTGCACCATTAGCTAACCATTACTCTCAGGAGGCATTTGTTCATCTTCACACTATATATAAAATATTAGGGATGGGTGTTTTGGTTTTAACCGAAAGAGACCGAAAGTGTCTCTTTCGGTTAAAACCGAGAGATCTGAGAATTGGGCCCGTTTCAGTTCCCAATTCTCGGATCTTCTGTTCCCATTTAATTCAATGAGAAATCCTCCCATTGACTTCAATGGGAAGAGAGGGAAACCTCCACACACCCCACACCCGGCCTCGGAGGGTGGGGGCGGTGATCCATTACCACTAACACCCATACATGCTGCGGCCTGGCTTTACTCACCCCTAACCTCTGGGGCCCCTGTACTTTACTTACTGTTGCCGGTCCACTCCGAGGTTGGGGGTCATGGCCACTGACTGGGCCGCCAGCTGGGCTGCCGCCTCCTCTAACGGCAGCTGGGCCTCCTCCGCTGCTGACTGGTGTCAGGAGCCGGCTGTGCTGCCAGGCGGCCAGGCCTTCTCTGCTGTTCTGCACATGCATGTAATGGCTCCCCACGTATATACAGAACGGCTGCCCTCTTCCAAAATGGCACCGACACTGCTGGTGTTATGGATTAGGGCTGCATATGTACAGAATGGGCTCGGTGGCCATTTTGCACATGTGCGCTGCGCTGCTGCCAATCCGGTGCCGTTTTCAAGCTCCAGACCGTAAGAAGAAGAAAGAGACGGCCCGACTGACTGGCAGCGGAGCCAGCTCTGCTGTTGGTGGCTGGGCCTCCTCTGCTGCTGGCTGGTGGTAGGAGTTGGCTCCACTGCCAGGTGGTTGGGCCTTCTTTGCCGCCCTGCAGTGGAGAAGGCCCAGTGGCCTGGCAGTGGAGCTGGCTCCCGACACCAGTCAGCAGCGGAGGAGGCCCGACTGCCGGTAGTGGAACTGGTGGTCCAGCTGGCGGCCATGACCCCATCCTCTCTGGACCAGACCGGCAATAGTAAGTAAAGTACAGTACAGGAACTTCGGGGATGGGTAAAGCAGGGCCCCGTCGGGTGGGGGTGTTAGGGGTAATGGATCCCTCTGAGGCTGGGAGTGGGGGATGCCCGTTTTTTTTTTTTGGGTGGATTCTCATGTGTCTCAGAGGGTTCTCTTTCCCATTGCAGTCAATGGGAAAAAGAACCAATGCCGATAGATCCAATACCGATAGGAGATCTGAGACAGGGGAACCGAAAGAAACTGAAACCAATATTTTGCCTGGAGTCCCATCTCTATAAAATTAATTCTTGCACAGAAAATATGGGTTTTACTTTTTTATTCTGCAAACCCATTTCCTTCCACTGGTTTATATAAGGATGTATTATTTTTATTTTCTTTTTTGTCATATTTTGGCTTTGTGTCCGCTACCATTTATTTACAATTAGGGTTATTGTATGTTATAAGTTTTTCATTAGCTTGTTATATCTTTTTGTCATTGGGTTCAACTACCAATTATACCCCTGAAGAACGGTATTCTGTCACTCAAAATGTGTCGTGTTATTGGCTTATTGCATGTGGTAGTGTATGATATAGTGTTTTATAAGATATATTTATTATTTGTTTTTATATTCTTTACGATGATTAAATATACCTATAAATGATATGAATTTTAACTAGGTTTAGAAAGTAACTTGTTTGTTTGCTATTCCTTTTTTGTCCCTTGTTTTGTATTTATTGTCTCGGGGATCACAGCCCAGGCTAGCTGCCACCATGCCCGGGAGAAATCTGGGGCAAACATCTGGACTGCCCCTAACAAACATGACGGTGGTTCGCAGACTAAAGCAGGCCTAAGCGGGCCACCGTCACGTTTGTTAACATCCAGGCAGAGATGCTAGGGAGCAGAGTTCGATTTATGCCAGGGAGACGTTCCAGTAACTTGCCAGTAAGATAGTTGAAGTTACAGAGGGTTTGGCCAGAAGGAGTAATATGTGAATAGGGTTGGAAGCAGGAAGAGTGAATGGGGAGCGGGGGAGCTGCTTTCCGTCTGATTTTCAGTGCTCATGGTGGGCTGCAGAGCCCCAGGAACACGCAGAACCCTTTGAACTTAGAAAGACTCCACCAAAGGGTTAAAATCTGCCGGATCCCACATGCAAATTTAAGTAATGAGGCCAAACTGCTCCATGGTGGGATGCAATGCAGAGGAAGAACATTGCGTATGCGCAACCTTGTGCTATGGGAATAAAGCAGCAAGTCTATGGGCTGTCAGTAAAACATGGTCCATATTAATAAGTGGTAAGGACTGTCATTCAGTGCAAGTATCAGTTAACTCACAGGTTAAAAGAATTAATATTGCTACATTAATACATCCAGACTGCAGTGTCCCCATCACTCATTGTGTCCCATGCTGCATTAAAGTGGAGACCTTTTGTCAAAAACTGCCTGCCTGAATGATGGAGAAGCTACTCAGAGGACTCAAAGAAGGGACATGGGCATTGGAATCCCATAGTAGGATTGCATTATGTATCTATTGGAGATCTTTGTTTTTGTCAACACTTAAGTGATTCTAGATAGCGTTGGTATTGCTATAATTCACATAGTAAATAAGTAATCTATCCAAACAGGGTTAGATTAAAGGGCCTTTCAACTAAGCCACTGGGATTCACTCACTGAAGGAACACTCTAAGGGCATAGAGTGTCATCCATGGAAGACTGGATGGATCTTGGCTGTTTGAAGCCAGCAATGCTGCCAAGGAACTTTGGGTGAGGAATCTGCATTTTTCGTTGGTAGAGAGTAACAAGGATAGGCTAGGACAGGGATGGGAAACCTTTCTCCTTCCAGGACCAATTTGAAAATTAGTACAAGGGCCACATAGATCTTGGAGGCTGGGATTCTTAAGGGATGCAGTTAGGCAGAGGAAGGTCTGGGTCATGGATCTGTGCCATGGATCTGTCCCCTATCCTTGTGCCCATGTCTTCATCTCTGCCCCCTTCCTTGCCCTGAGATCAGTCTTTCAGTGCTTGGGGGTAGGAACTAGACCCAGGGGCTAGATCCAGGAACCCGAAAGGGGACAAATAAAAACCTCTTTGGAGCATCCCTCTCATGTTGTGGGCTCTGATTTGCCGCCCCTGGGCTAGGAATTGCATTTTAAGATTTTATTTTGTTTGTAACCATCCTGTTATTTCTTCCACTTCTGCTAGCTTTGACTCCCCATTCACTTCTTCCATAAATTCCCTTTTAGGTCCTTTCCCCACGATATGGACCCATGCATGCGCACGCAGATCTACTGCGTGTGCATGCGTGGGTGTTGCTCATGTGACCGCCTCAGTGGGTGTGTGGGCAGGCAGGCGTGCACGCTCCCATTCTCCACCCATCACCCACGCACGGAGCAACCGGCGAGAAGGCAGGTGCTTTGTGCATGTAGCTAGGTGGAGGGGGGTTGGAAATGCATGTGCGCCCGTCTGCACCCCCCCACTCCCGCAGCAGTGCCCCACCTGCCGCACGCCAACCTGGCCTACCCCCCGCCCGTTTAAAAAGGGCCTGTGTCTAATGCAAGTGGACCCAAGTGGTGCGTGTGTTAAAGGAATGATAATCTTTGGTGAACCTGGTGGGCTGGGTGCACTGTTCTTTTGGGAATGGAGGATCTAGGATTTCTGTGGTTGCCCAGGGCTAGGGGCTAGACAACATAGGGGCATGGGTCCAAGGGACTCGGGAAGTGGGACTTGTCTCTTGTTAATAAGGGCAGAGCTAGTAAAAGTCCAAAAGAGACTAAGTTGACTGGGGATAAGTGGTGTCAGGAAGCCGACACCCTAGACAGCACAAGTGGGTCTCGCCCAAGCTGGTGGTGAGATAGTGGGCACTGGACAACTCTCAATTCTCTGCACCTAAAGATGCAAGATGCAGAAAGTCTAAGGGTGCAGTCATCCACCATTAAAGCTAATGGGAGCTGAGCTATTCACTTTAATGGATGGAGGATTGTGCCCTACACGACTTGTTTATGGTCACATGGGGAATCTGTGACAGAGCAGGAAACTCAGCCTGGATCTCCCAAAGCCTCAAACTGATCCACCTCCAAAGGAAAAGGGAGACTTCTGTCCAGTCCTACCCTTCCTATGGGACTCTAGCCTCATGTGCCAAAGCTGGCGGTGAGTTACATGGGCTTCCTTACAGAATCCAGACTGCTACTGTAGAGACTCTTTCTCCCCATGAGGGACAGCATTCCCAGTCCCACTGGTATTTCGAAAGGTGACACTGATCTATTGGGCTTTCCTTCATAAACTGTAAAGGGCCTGTAATATCCCTGTTAAAATGATGAGCTGTTAAATGTGAACCTGGCTGTTAATGACTCGTATGCTTTGAGAACGAGGGGCCTGGCAAAGGGACGTAAGTGTCTTCTCCACAGTGACTGAAAGTCTTCAAGGGGAGCATTCAAAATGCTGCATGTTATATTTGCCTCCATTTTTGAGGGAGCTATAGTTTTCTTCCACGTTGCTCTGTCATACAGTGTCTGTCCAGTAGCATCAAAACAGGTACTTGAGTCTACAGCCCTGCAGTGTTATAAGAGCATAGACTGGTTGGTTACCAGCTTTGTATCAGTTACAGTGACATTTAATCCGGGTGTTGTGGTGAGACACCGAATCCTTGCTGAGCACGGCTGAATTGGCACAAAACTGGAGCAGTGAATCAACCCACTTCTAGGAAAATGAGGAGAGCAGCCGAAGCCTATGGATTTTCACTTCCAGACCCTTGTCTCAGCTCTAACATACTCTACTTCCAAAGAACCAGAATTGAGCAGAATAATGGGTCCTGCTAAGTCTTTGCAGGACTAGACCCCACAGTGAGGGCTGGTAAATCTTTGCAGGGATGCCTCCGTTCCAGCCCAGTCAATGCTGAAAATCCCTAAAGATGTATGGAACCACCAAGACATCAGTGCACTACTAACTCCTTGTGTCAATTTCTTTCTTCATTCCTAAGTGTCAGGGATCCTTTTTGGACAGGGAGTTCCTTCTCCATTCCTTCATGTTCTGGGTGGCTTTGCTGTACTGTAGACTCAGCAGCCCACTGCATGCCTCCAAATGCTCGGTCCATCGATAGGAAGGAGGAGGATCTCTCGACTCTTATTGTCTTATCCTTCCTCGGATTATAGCGTTTATTAGGCCACGTGTTTATGTAATGTGGCCATATCCCATAATATATCATTTTCCACCACCTGAAGATGCTTCTGAGTTCTTTGGACACTTGACTTGCAGCCAACTGTTTCTTTAGTTCATCAATCAATCCCTCTAATTCCCAACAGTCTGCAGCAACATTTCAAACACTTCATTTTGTTTCTCATTTGTGGTGGTGGGTATCTCCCAACTTTTGCACCCAGATAATGCAACCAGCATTCTTAGCTCCTCATGCAAAGCGTTCACACAATCCCCCTCTGCTTAACAACGGTATCTAGATTAGCAGCTAGGTTGGAATGGGTCCTGCTGCAGAAAATTGAATGGGACCCAAGTGGTGGCCCTCCCTGCAGCAGGGGATGCAGCTGCACCGGGGAGCACGGGCCTTCACCACTTGTCCCCATAGCTATCTATGCCATTGCTAGATTGCTGTAGGCTCCTTCCTCCTCCAGATGCACCTTACATTTCTGCTCAGTAGCATTTATCATCAAGGATCATCTTGAGCACTGAGTTTAGGGAACCTTCGGTAATGGGTTATACTAGATAGCACTTTTAGTTGCCATGAAGAAGTGGGGAACCTCAGGCTAGGGTTGCCATATATGCAAATTTTTACAGGGCACTTATGAGATATACAGGTTGCAGGGCTGCATTGGCAGTTTAGATTTGGCCCCTTTCCAGTTCCTGGATACGCCCCCTGGATCCAGTTCCTACCCCCAACCACTGAAGGACTGAGCTCGGGGTAAGGGGACAGAGATAAGGGCATGCTCACAAGTATAGGAACAGATCCATGACACAGATCCCTGATTGGACCCTCCTCTACCTGAGTGTGCACCCCACCCCGAATGTCTGTGTAGCCCTCAGAGCTTGTACTCATTTTCAAAGTGGCCCCTGGGGAGGGAAGAGGTTTCCCATCCGTGATTTAGCTCATCTTGTCTGCCATCAGTAGCAGATATACTTGAGTCTAAAGCACTGCCAGGTCATAAGAGCATAGACTAGGTTGTACCGCTGTATTAAAAACAGGGGCTAGTAATATAATTATAGGATTGCAGCCTTGGAAGCTTTTAGTTCTCAAGTCCTCGTTTTAGCTTGGCGACTGCCTCCCTCTGCAGCTGTAAACAGTGCAAGCACCATGGCCTCCTTCGCTTTCCTCCTTTGTAAAATGTGACAAATAGCATTTGCCTCATTCGCATGGTGGTTGTGCTGATTAGTGAGCGAATATTTGTGCAGTGCTTAGAAGAGGATGAAGTTATGAGCATGATGTAGGAATCTCTGGATGCAATTCAAGGGTGTCTCCAAAAACCTGTGTGAGATATTATGCCTGTGATGTCTTTCTTCTGAGCTGCACTGATTATCTGAACAGTGAGGGCTTTTCTGGATGTCTCTAGCTTTACATTTCTCTGTATGGAGCTAGATGGCTACCTGGAGTACCTGGAGCTGAATCCTTATATTTTTCCCCCTCTGTGTGAAATCGTATAAGACGAGTTGAATCAAATCTGTATAGAAGACCAATACTTCCATTGAGTGAACAGGTTTGTGGTGTTTCTCTAGGGGACTGGCATTTAAGCAGTAGGTACCAGCAGGAAGTAAATGTTCTGGAGAGTGCTAGAATGGAGAGAATTCAACTCGCGCTTGGCAGTCAGAGACTGTCAAAGTTGTTGTCAGATAAGATCTAGCAAAGATTTTTAGATGCTTCTCTTAATGTAGCGTTTTCCACACCTGCATCTCGTTGTCAAGACAGCATCTTCCTGTCGTATTAAAACATATTTCAGACATTTCAGATATTTTAGTTTTTTAAGTTGACTTAATGCTCCTGGTAATTAGATTTAGCAATTGCACTGTATATCACGTTGGAGCCTTGGCTCAGAGCTTGGATCTTCTCTGCCCTCATCATTTGGCTGCTTGGAGCCCTGCAGCATAGTATCACCTAGGGCATATTCCCCTTTCTTCTGCTTTTGTTCCTAGCCTTACCTTACATTCCGCTTTCTGGAATTGACTAAGCCAGCTTAAACCCTTCTCTTCTTCTCTGTCCAAGTCATCTGCAATGTAATTGTCCTTGTTTTCTGAAAGGTTTCCTTTCCTTTAATTTAATTCCATCACTTCATGTTCCATCTTCCACAGCAGAGAACAAACTGGTGCTTGTGTCAAAGTCACTGTGATCCTTGCAGGCTCAGGCCCATGGGTCAGAGTTAAATCGCTGCAGGATACAGCCCTGGGCTAAAAGAGCACTGGCCCTTTAAGAAGGTAAGCGGGTTACTGTTGGGCATAATGGATGCAGCTTAGTGGACTGTGAAAGCGGCTGGGGCTAAGGGAGTGGCAGGGTTCGGACTCGGGAGCGAGCCCTGGAAGCCCTCAAGTAAGGGGTTAATGCCCTGAGAGAACTTGGGAGTGAGGCTACGGGAGCCAAAGAGGCTCTGGCTGGAAGGGACATGTGCAAAGAGCTATGCAAAGAGACTGTGTGAGACTTTGCCTAGATTTGTGCCTAGCCAGGGAGGGATCTCTGTCAAAGGAACCCGCAGCAATTTCTGTAGGAATCCAGCCTGCAGGGAATGAAGCTTATTCCAAGACACAAAAAGTGCCGATATTTCTGAGGCATACAGAGCCTGTGCCCTAACCTTGGCATTATGGGCCTGTATCGCCGCCTCCACTGCTGATCTTCCTGCCCGCGAGAAGTAGGTAAGTACGGCCTGAGAGGGAGCTTTAGCTATCGGAAGTGCTCTCTGCGCATGTGCCCTCCAACTGGCAGTCTGGTTGAACAGACGCCCCAAGTACCTAAAGGAAGCAACTTGTTGTAAGTGATGATCCCCAATGGCCCATCTATATTTTCTCCTTCTGCTTGAGAACACCACGACCATTGATTTTTGATGGTTAATTGTAAGCTTGGTTAAACCACAAAAGGCCGCAAAGGTCTGCAATTGTCTTTTTAGGCCAAGGGATATAGGGTAATGTGAGGCTTAATGAATGACTTTTTTTTTTTTTTTTAAGGTGCTCTCATAATGAAAGGTTCTGTAGAAGGACATAGGTTTTTTTTTAGACAAATGCCTCCCCACCCATCATGCATGTTCCAGGGCTGCATTGGCACCCTATGCAGCTCTGCAACATGCATGATGGGCGGGTGATGGGTGGGGGGGCACTTGTCTAAAAACGCTCAAAGAAAAGCGTACCAAATGCTTGCCGAGTGTTAATAAGAAGTGGATTCAATGGGTGATGTTTGGAAGATCGAAGGATGGAATCAAGCATAGCTCAAAATGAAAGATGATCAAGAGACTTGGCCAAACCCATTCCTGACAGAAATCTCTAGAAGCCAGAAAAATGGACTGAATTTGTTTCAGCATGTTAAGAACAAGAGTATTCAAAGGTGACCTGAAAAAAGTCCTAAAAACTAAGCTTTTTTTTTTTTTTGGTAACCTTTTTTGCCTACAGATTTTTTTTATGAAGGGCATGTGATGGCCAAGGCGCTTCTACCTTAGATGTTCTCAGATGACTAACAACCTTTGGGAACCCAGGACTAGACTAGTCCCAGAATCCATGGAAAGCCCAAGGTTTTATGCCACCTACTTCCTCTAGGCTGCACTGACAGCTCAGAATCTTGGCCAAGTTATCTTGAATGGAAACCTTGCTTCCACGGTGGAGATCAGTCTGAAGAGGGATTTTATTCATATACAGTCCAGTGCTACACTGGCTTCGGCATCTTCCCCTTTGCATCCAGCACAGGCTTGCCTCCAACTTCAAGGTTCTTCATGGGCCTTCTTCCTCTCTCTTTTTCTGCCCTCATTTCCTGCTATGTACATCGCTCTTCCTCTTCCACCACACACACTCTCCCCAAAGTTCCCTGCTCCCTAAACTGTCTTCAGCCTTTCCATATTGTCCCATACAGCTGGAACTCCCTCAGTCACGTATGTTCTGCTCCTCCCTTCAGATCCCTCCTAAAAACCTACCTCTTTCACCAGGCTTTCACTAGCTCCTCATCCCTGTAGGTTGCTCACTTATGCTTCTCCTTGCACTGTTTTATCCTTCAAGAGCCCCCTCCTCCTCTTTGCAACTAAATTAAGCACGTGCCCCTATGACTTCTCAACTTCTTGAATGCATCTCGGTGACTCTCTGTGTTCCCCTCTCCTTTGACCATCCTAGATTATAAGCCCCTCAGGGCAGAGACCTGTCTCTCGTTATGAGGTTCAGCACCAGGGGTATTGTTAGCACTATATAAATAATAATGACAACCGTGAGACTAAAAAAGCATTTAGCATCTTGCAGGTTGGGCGCTCAACAGCTTGAAGAATCAGACCCTTTATGCTGCCCCACCGTCCCCTAGGAGTGAATGTGCTGTAATAGGATACCGTTTACTCATGATACCTATTATACAATCACAGCTTAAAAAGAACAAGTCAATACAGTTTGGGATGTATAAATAATTACATCAAATATATGGAAGAGGAAATGGTTGTAACACTAGAGCAGGGCTTGATCTGGAATATTGCCCACAATCTTGCATAGAGATGGTACATGAGAAAGTAGCTGGAATAATACAGTGACTCAAAGGTTTGAGTTTTGTTCATTTTGCAGGAAAGGAGAAACTAGGGCTGTATTCTTTGGGAAAGGGCAGCGTAACAGATGGGACAAGGACTCCAGGCCTTCCCAGCTGGAGACCCTCACTTGGCCCTATCTAGGATTACCACCTCCCTTTTCCCTGTAGGCGACGGGTTCACATCATTGAACGTGGGACAAAGGGGCTGCCATGCCCCTTTCTGATGTCACTCCACCCCTTATGGGGCATCATGAGGGTCCATAGGGCAGGGACATGGGAAAGGGGGGAGGAGAGTCTCTATGGCCTGTCCCCTTTTTCAGCATGGCTGCCGCCAGAAGCCCCAATTTCTCCGGGTTCTCGAGCTTGGAGACTCCAGGTGAAGCCCAGAGAGGTGCCGCCCTAGCTCTGTGCCACCTTTCCATTTGCTACACAGAGGCATCTGGTTCCACAAACTCCACTCTTTATGATTATCTGGTGAGGCTGTTTTCTCAGTCCCATAATGCATCCTGATGGACCACTTCCCAGGCCTCTGTCTGCTAGACACCTCATATCCCAGATCTGGGTTCTTCAGGAGAGCCTGCCTCCCATGGCTCCATGATCTCGCTTCAAGTTCTCCTCAGGCAGGGGATCCCTGCTTGGCCCCTGTTCTCTCCTATCCTTGACACGGGGTTACATTTCCATGATCTCCTTAGTGCTCTTCCTCTGCCATGGATAGGAGGCAGTGTCCTATTGTAGATTGGAACTGGTAACGGATAGGAAGCAAAGAGTAGGACTAAATGGGCCGTTTTTCACAGTGGAGAGAAGTAAATAGTGGAGTGCCCCAAGGCTCTGTACTGGGACCGATGTTATTTAATGCATTCATTAATGATCTAGAAAAAGGAGTAAAGAGTGAGGTGATCAAATCTGCAGATGACAGAAAGTGATTCAAGGTAGTTAAAACACGAGTGGACTGTGAAGAATTGCAGGAGGATCTTGGGTGACTTGACAACTAAATGGCAGATTAAATTTAATGTGGACAAATGCAAAGTGATGCACGTAGGGAAAAAGCAATCCAAACTATATGTACGCAATGCTGGGTTCTAAATGAGGAGTTACCACTCAGGAAAAACCAAAGGACTTTGGAGTCATTGCGGACAATACCTTGAAATCCTCAGCTCAGTGTTCAGTGGCGGTCAAAAAAGCAAACAGAACATTAGGAATTATTCATAAAGGGATAAAGAATATTATTATTATTATTTATTTTATTTCTTTCAATTTCTTGCCCTCAGGGTGTCTCACAACATATTAAAACCATTAAAAAAGACATAAATAACACATCAGCAAATAAAAATACAAATAACAGTATAAAATCATTTCTCACACTATGCACTATCCTAATTGACAGGAGAATTTAGTCTCGTAGGCCATGATCCACAAACTACTTACAGAGTAGCCCCATTGAAGCCCTTTTGGGCTGCAGTGGAGCCGATCCAGAGTAAGTGGTTTGCAGACTGTGGCTGTAGCAGTTATAGGCTGTTTTTACAGGAGATGCTCCCCTGCATATCCACCCAGTGGACATGGGCGGGAGTGCCCATGTAAAAGTTGGCGCACACTCCCGTGACCCACCCATCTCCGTGCAAGGAGCAACTAACAAAAAGCTGTTTTGCTCCGTGCGTGGAGATGGCTGGAGATGGGCATGTGCCAATTTGACGCCTTCCCCCACGCACAGCCCCTGGAGCGGCGCACGCACAGACACCCCCCCCCCCCCCGCACCGCGGCCCATGTAAAAATGCCCGTAGAGCTATTTCAGCGAAGGTCTATGTGGGTACATATACATTCCCATCACTGGAGTATCCTTGCCCCTCGCTTATTTACTGAACCTATTCTCAAAATAGCCTGGGAGGTCGGGAAGTTATCATCCCTGTTTTTTCAGATGGTGAAACCAAAGTATAGAGAAGCTCAGCAACTTCCACAAGGGCAGAAAGGAAATCTTTGACTGAAACAGGAAGAGGAAACCAGATCTGCACTCTAGTTTCTCTTAACTACAAAAGCATCCTTCGTCTCCAAGCTCTTTCTCCAACTGCAGGACAAGTACGAGAGAACAAAGCCTTAGAAATCTAGGGGCATCCCTCTTGGTCTTATGCTGGTGCAAGTCATGAGTGACACAGTTAAGGGTGTTTTCAGACAAGACACTCCAAACCCACTTCTCACCCACTATACATGTTGCAGGGCACCCATAGGACAACGCTGCAGCCCTGCAACATGTATAGTGGGTGAGGAGTGAAACGCCCATAGTCAGTGATGTTGCATTAATGTCAAACTGGTGCAAAGGGATGGGAGAATGGGGGTGGAGGAAGGCTGGATCAGTCCATGACTAGATAAAATAGGCATGATTAACTATTCTTTCTAGATCACTGCTCCAAGGATCTCCCACCTGCTTCCTCCACGGTGACTTGCTAACCTCACCATCTGATCTCCCCAGCAGCTCTCCCCTCACTCTTCTCCCTCCTTGGGGAACCACTGCTCCCCCAGGACTTTCCCTAGCTGACCCTTCTCCCACCTGTTTGTCTTAGCAGGGCTGGATCCAGAATAGTGCATGCAGACCATGTGACTGTACAGAGCCCCCACCGATACATGGGGGCTATGTGTAAACTTGAAATGACGACGTGAACGTGAGAATCATTTGTGTGAAATATGGGTCCCTTGGGGGATTTAAACACCAGGAGCCCTGGCCCATGGAGAGTCTGTGATGATTCAGGAGGGGGCCCCCGAAGACATGGGGCCATGAATAAACTAAAAGTAACAACATGGGCATAAAATATGTGTCTACATGCAGGGAGCCCTGGTTCCTGAGGGGGGCATTATAGTTAATTGCGACAGTTATTTATGAATTAATTTTCTTTCTTTCTTTCTTTCTCAATTATGTTTAATTTTATTTTTTATTTTAATTTTATTCATATTCAAATACAATTGCTTGATATATTCATATATAATATTAATTAGTTTAATTTAAATCATTAATTTCCCTTTTCCCGATGAATTAATCAGTGTGTGTCCTATGTCCATCAAACATTCCTCTGTTAGGAAGGGGCCCCCATAATCATTTTACACATGGACCCAACTTTCCTGGATCTGACCCTGTGCCCCAGGGACCTGCTACCCCCAAACGGCATGTATTTTTCCCTAGGGGTAGTTGTGGGCTAATCTGGCCTCACCTAGAACTATAGCAGGGATGGAGAATATCTTCCCTCCTGGGGATCCCTTTGAAAATTAGCACAAGATCCAAGGGCCACATAGAAGTTGGGGGCAAGGGTGCTTAAGGGATGCTCTTGGGAAGAGGAGGGTCCAGATCATGGATCTATCCACTATGCTTGTGTGCATGTCATGTCCTCCTCTCTGCTCCTTGACCGTAAGCTCAGTCTTTCAGTTCTTTGGGGGGAAGAAACTGAATTCAGGGGCCAGATCCAGGAACTGGAAAGGAGCCACGTTAAAAAACAGTCACTGCATTTGGCCTGCAGGCCTGAGGCTCCCCATCCTTGGACTGCAGGAATGGTCAAAATTTCCTAGCCTAGAACATACATAGCCTGTCTATGACTATAGCCTGATTTCCATAGGAATCGTGGCTCCCATGGAGGCATCTACATAAAATGGTGCGAGTTTTTAAACTGCTCACGATCCAGTGGCTCCTGAGAAAACAGGGAGCAGAGCCAAGTGCCAGATGCTTTTGGAAGTCTGGTCAGAAGCTAGCATGGGCATTAGCAAATGCAACAAGCACGTATAGTTATTATTATATCATTGTGTTTTTTAAAAAGAGAAGCATTTGGCTGGAGAAAAGGGTTGTGGCTGCTAAGTCAGCATTAGGGAATGATGGACTTAGATGGGCTTCCTTCCCTTTCTGAAATTTCCTGAATTCTAATAATTTCATTGCCTTTTGAGTTGATTCTAGAAAGGGTCCCTGCTGCTGGCGACCTAGCAGCCACTCCTGATCAATTGGGAGGAGTCCTGGATTGAGAGAGAAACCCTTGGCTGCTATAGATTCTGTTGCAGATGGATCATATGCCCCATCTGTGTCTCAGCAATGCAGTCTCTTTCCCCTGTTACGTACAGGGCCTGAGTGATTCGCTAACCAGCCCAACCTTCTTGTATCTTCTCCCTGTTTTTCTTTGTTTGGTTTAATCTGGATTCATTCCTTTTTCAAAGCAAATCGATGCCCTTGGGTTTAGGGCAGTGTTGCTTGTTAGATAGAGGGAGAAACGTTGCAGAGCAGGCTTCTAAAGAAGGTAGAACTAGTTTTCCTGTCATTCTGGAGTGGTGGTGGTACAGTCTTGCCCCAGCATTCTGGACTGTGGTAGTAGAGTCTAGAGGGAGCAGCAGTATCATGCCACCCAACACTCTAGAGTATAACGTTATCCTGCCCCCCAGAAAGTTGCATGTGGCAGCATGCATACAAGTTTTTCAGATTGCTGACTCCAGGTCCTGACACAAAAATTGATGCATGCCACAGATTCCCTGCACATGTGCAACAAGGGGACTGAATCTTTGAGGTCCCTGCTATGTCCCTGGAATGAGTAAATGGGGAGCTGTTACTTACTCTCTCCAATAATAGTAGAATTAGGGGATACTCTATGAAACTAACTGGCAGCAGATTTAAAACAAATAAAAGGAAGTACTTTTTCACTCAACATACAATTAACTTGTGGAACTTGTTGCCAAGACCAGATAGCATAACTAGGATTAAAAAAGGACTGGATAAATCTTTGGAGGATAAGTCCATAAATATCTATTAGTAAAGTTGGTCAGGGAATGTGTTACCTCTAACTGTGCTTGGGAGTAAATAGCAAGAAACAGATCACTTCATTATGACCTGTTGTGTTGTGTACTTCTCTGAAGCAACCAAAGGTGGCTGGCCACTGTTGGGGACAGAATGCTGGGCTGGATAGACCATTTGTCTGACCCAGTCTGGAACGACTTATGCTCCAATGCAGGTTCAGGGATGGACAGCACCTGTTATCTGCTGGAGGCTGGAGATACTCCCTGCAGATGGTGATGGGGACGGCTTCAGTCAAGTTGAGGATCTAGAACCTGTTTGGTGCCTCCCCTCCTATGCGGGTTTGCTGGGAAGAGAGCTGGGAGTAGACGGTGGGTCTGGATCTAGGCTTGAGGTTGGATGGCCTCCCCAAAGGAGTGTCACCTGGTGTCTCTCCTGCTGATGGTACACATTGTGCATTACATGCATAAGGCTAGAGGTGCTACTGCTTACCAGCATGGTGGGGTGGGCAATTGCAGACCTTTCCTGCATAGCATCGTGGGAACATTAACACTGAGGTAAATGGCAATTGAGAGGTTTTCGAAGGCACCTTGGAGTTTTAGGGGTACAACCCCCACTGAACATCGGTAAGAATTGGGCTCCTAGTTTCCTTAGGTCCTTTTGAAAGTTCTCCCCTTTCTCCTTTATTTTTCTTGAGGAAAGAGGGCTTTTGCTTTCGTTTTCTGGAACCTTGAATTCTGTTGTTTCTTCTGCCCCATTTAAGACTTCCAACTTTGAAATTTCTGAATGTTTCCAAAGCTGACAACACCAAGACCATGTTAAAGGAAGGAAGCTATCACTCAGACACTTCCCATTTCATTTCAGGGACTTCCTGCCCCGTGGATCTGGCATTGTCACCAGGCGCCCGCTGGTCCTGCAGCTAGTAACTGCCAACACAGGTATGTGAGCCATTTCCTCTTCCCAAATCCTGTCAATCACGAAGTGGTTGATTGCTGTCTCTGTGTCTGCAGCTCCTTTTGGACATCTCTGGTTTTGGGGGTGGTCAAAAACCATTAATTTTCTTTTATTTCAACACCTGGTGCTTTTGGAGAAATGCATGGAATACAGTTAGAGCATCCTGGAAATTTCACAGACTTCTGATGACCTGTGCGAAGAGAGTTGTGGGTTCTCCCTTTGTTTCTTGGTGGACAGGTCTCCAGATCACAGAACATACTATTGAGCCTGGAACATGCACCAGTTGGAGAATGGACAATCCATTCTCTGGAACATTCACTACTTTGCCTTTTAAATCAGAACCAAGACAGTGCATTTCTTTATTATTATTATTATTATTATTATTATCAAGCTTTTATATAGTGGCAGCACTGTACCTGGCGCTTTACAAATTAATTGAATAGACATGGTCCCTGCCCTAGGGCTTACAATCTGAGGGGGGTGGGGGGTGAGATGGACAATGAAGGAAGGGGAATGGGGGAGAGACAAGGAGTGTAACATTCATGAAGATGTGAGGTCCCAGGTGCACGCGCTTGACTTGGTTAGCATCCTTGCTGTCTTAGACTGAGAGAATCACAGGCACGTTCCCTTTCTGCTCACAAGGTGATTCTAACATTATAGAGAATTTTGGATGTTTTTATCCATTCTACATTCTATACAGATACATCGAGATTGCTTAGTAAAAGAGGGGGCCACTCGGTTGAGTGGTTACAACGACTTATTGTTTTTAAGATCAGAGATAATGTTTAAAGTGGGGAGTTTCCACTTTTATTAGACACAAATGTACAGTTGAATTTCAGTCCAGGAGGATCAATGCAGGGTGATTTATCAGAGTGTTCTTTAGACTTTCACAGCTGCTTCGATTTAGACCTGTCCTTCCTTCACAGTCAGTAGTGTGTCCTTGCTACATGCAGGCATTAATCTCCACTCCAGGGAGGAAACGGGAGGATTCCTTCTCAGCTGCAATCCTTTTGCCTAGAGCAAGTTAATTTTTCCCTACTTCCCTAGAGGGGTTGGAACAGGGTCATAAGGCTTGAAAGATGGAATTCACAGGCCTTGAACCTACATTTTGGGGTGCAAGTGCTATCCCTTGGGACATGACTACATCTTCCTGCTAGAGGATGAAATCATTAGTTTCCACCCCAACATCCTAATAAAGCACTAGATTCTGTTCCCACCAATACCTATTGTGGTGTGCAAGAAGCATTCACCACCTGCAGATAAGCTCATACTAAGTTGTCTTAGGTTCAATGGTGGGAGAGCTGAATCTCTAATTGGACACCCACATGTCCATGCCAGGATGTCGGCAAAGGATCAATGGCTACCCAGTTTGGGCTGAAGGTGGCTCACTCAGCTGCTGGTAGTCGGAGCAGCACTTCCCATAGGCATCTTCTCCTTGCCACCTCCTCAGGCATGAGAGGCCATCAAAACGTATCCCTTTTGATAGCAGGGACTGTCTGTGACTCTCTGGTGTTGTTTGACTAGAATATGGCGAGTTTTTACACTGCAAAGGGAAGAAGTTCACTGACTTTGATGAGATACGTCAAGAGATCGAGACTGAGACTGACCGAGCGACTGGCTCCAACAAGGGAATCTCCTCTGTCCCCATCAACCTCCGCGTCTACTCTCCCCACGGTGAGTACCCTACGACATCCAGGACCAAGGAGGGGGTTGGATGGAGCAGACTCGTAGGTTTTGACTCTGTTCTGTTTAATACTGTCATGTCATGGAGTTAGTTAAGATAGTATGTGCAGACCCTTTGCTCCAAAGTCATGGACCTTGCTGAACCAATCACCAACCCTTTGTTCATTCCGGCCATCAACACTGTGACAACTCACTCAAAAAGCTTTTTGTTAATAGCTGAGTTGTCACATGCTAAATCCAAGATCCAGCCTAGTCCTGTTCTCTTATGTTTGCAGGCATGTTTGCTGGAGACCACATGCTCAGTCTGTTATGGGAAGGGGACACCTGACAAGAATCCCAAGTGACCCAAGTCCAGTTCATTGAGGGGTTGCACTGACAGAGTTCAAAGGGAGTCCGAATCAGCACACTCTGGTAGAAAAGACAGACTCTGCAATGTGAGGCAATGGGATTATGGTTTCTGAGACGTGCTATGGGGAGCCCTGTTCCAAGTACTGAGGGTGCTGTTTTCATAGCTCTCCCACTAGACTTCCTGTTTTAACCTGAGATACCTTTGTAGGAAGAGACTGAAGAGACCAGGGTGTGGCCTTTCAAAAGCTGCTACATTAGTCCACTCTTCTGTCAGTGTAACAAAGATATTTTAAAAAGGCAAATATTTGCAACAGCCCTTTGCCCCTCTCTTGCATGCAACCATTGCAAAACGTTTTACTCATTCATTCATTACACTTCCCCGAGAACCTGTGAGAAAACCTGTATGATTAGCTCCGTTACAAAGATATGGAAGCCCAGGCACTGCCAGGAGGTGTGATTTTGCCCATGGTCATTAAGTGTGAGTCAGTGGCAGAGCCAGTAGTAAAATCCATTAGTCCTGATCCCCAGTGCTTTGCTCAACACTCCATCTGTAAACTTAGAACACAGCCCCAAGTCTTATACCTCCTGGTTCTCTTCTTTTAGTGATTGGCCATGCTACCTCTGTTACTCAGGAATAAAAGGGAACTGTATAAACAATCTTTAGGTTACTTTTTTATTTGGGCACTTTGAGACCCTACCTGCTGTTGTCTGAATTCTACCAATCATTCATTTATCCTTATCAGGGAAATATCAAGGCATTTTTTTAAAGTGACAGGTACCCGTTATAAACACCACAGGTTACCCCACTCTGAGGTCCTCATTCTCTTCTTCTGTTCCTTGTCCAGTTCTGAGTCTGAGCCTGGTAGACCTCCCAGGCATGACCAAAGTCCCAGTTGGAGACCAGCCTCCTGACATTGAGTTCCAGATCCGGGACATGCTCATGCAGTTTGTCACCAAAGAGAACTGCCTCCTCCTGGCTGTATCCCCAGCCAACTCTGATCTGGCCAACTCTGATGCCCTCAAGGTCGCAAAGGAGGTCGACCCCCAAGGTAAATTTGGCTCCTGTTTTTATTTTGTTACGACATGTCTTTTGGTTCTAGGTCTGGCTCTTTCTTCCTCCCGGCCGCAAGTTGCGATTGCCAAAGATACTGGAAGTAACAGTAAAATCATGAGTTGGAAGTGATCTCAGAGGTCATCTAGTCTAACCCCTTGCTCAATGCAGGCGAGAAACTCCGTAGCTGTGGTTCTAGTACCCGTCTGAATACTGCGTCATGCTCCATACCCCCATCCATTGTCCTCTGAGAGTCGAGCAGAGCAGTGTTCCTGACCGATGCAGCTGTCTGAGATGACAGCATCCCCAGTTCCAGGGTCTGCCTGAGGCAGTGTCATTCCGAGCCTGTGTAACACCCAGCCTCCTAAAGGCAGTGCCATAAGAAACCCCAATGATGCTGCTCCAGCAGGGGCTGCCGCCAAAGGTTCCTATCTTTCCTTCCAGTGGAGAAAAGGTCTCCCACAACTCAGTCCTCCACCTCTTCCCTGAAGGAGAGAGGCTAGCAGGTGGGAAAATCTACAATGAGCTCCTTCTCTGCTGGTGTGGTTGCTGTGTTGGTTCCAACCGTGGGAGACAATGGGTATTTTCAGACGTTACGGCGGCCGTTGGCCCCGTACCGTAACGACCGTCTTCGTTCCCCGCCGGGGTCCCCCCTCCACGCACCC
>QEPC01005805.1:4557640-4612725 GCA_003113815.1 Sphenodon punctatus
CGCGGCGCAACGTGCGGCCGCACGGCCCCGCCCCCTCCACGCACCCCGCCGCCCGCCCTCCGAGGAGACGGGCGGGCGGCGGGGCCAATGCGGCCGCCGCGTCTGGCCGAGCGTGCCACGGCCCGGGATCCCGCCGGGGATCCCGGGCCGTGGCACGCGGCCAGACGTTACTTTTTGGTCGCCACGGCCCGCGGTCCATTTGACCACGCTTCCCGGGACCTTCCCCCGGCTAGCCCGGGAAGCGTGGTTCAAATTGACCCCATGTGCTGATTCAGCGTGGCCAACATCTGGCGCACGCTGAACAGACGTTCAGGGGCCTTTCGCCCCGCCGCGGGGTTCACCGTGGTTCAGTGTGGTTCAGCGTGATCTCGTCACGTCTGAAATCACCCAATATGTATGGTTCAGGTGATCATTTTTATTGGAGCAACTTCTGCTGGTAAGAATATTCTCTGTTTCAACACACAGCGGGGGTGACCCACAGAGATATATGTAACTGAGAATGAGTGTTCGCTACCCACTGCTGTGCTCCATGACTCTTTTTCCCAGTCCCATGCAGAGATGGAAATCTCATGTGCTGAGTCTAAGGGCATTTTCAGACACTGCTGCTTTTTCCTGGATTTCAAAATCCAGGTTTGACAAACTTCTGCACGGGGGTGGGGTTATTTAATGTATTTATTTACACTTATTAATTACCCCGCTCCTCTTGCCTGACGGTGATTTAGACGCTTACCACCACCCCCAAATCTGGACGTCACCCAGATGCTGTTGTAAACAGCAGCACTGCGCAACTCCTGGACGTTTTGAGACCTCGGCTGTTGTGTTTTTACAAGTTCTCGCCTCAAAACTTCTGGGAGTTGCACTGTGCTGCTGTTTTACAACAGGGCTCAGGCAATGTCCGAGTGGGGGATGAACGTCTTAAACCCCCCCCTGCAGGAATTTGTCGAACCCAGACTTTTGAAGTCCAGGAAAAAGCAGCAATGTCTAAAAATGCCCCAAGAGACACCGAGTGAAAACAGACATAATGCTAACTCCAGTTTAACACCACTTTAACATTTCCTATGCATGTTGCAGGGCTGCAGAGGGCACTAATACAGCCCTGCAACATGCATAAGCATTTAGCGTTATGTCTGTTTTCATCCACAGTGGAACAAGATCAGGCAGAGTTCAATGTTCCTCTCTGCCCAGGAACTGTTGTTAGTCCCAACTGCATCGTGTTTGCTTGTATCACCCTAGGCCAGCGCACCATTGGAGTCATCACCAAACTGGACCTGATGGATGAAGGGACTGACGCGCGGGATGTGCTAGAGAACAAGCTGCTTCCTCTTCGGAGAGGTATGGACTCCTTACCCTTCACCCTAATTCTTTTCCTCCTTTCCCATTCATGGTATGCTCTGGCTCTACCATTTCCTTCCACCAGAATCTGTACCAATGTCAACGTTCATCCCCAGCCCATAGGAGGGCTTGAGGTGAAATCAACGGCTCTTTTCTTGTCCAAGGAAGCTGGAGTCTGTCTTGAGAAAATAACCAATCCCTTCTTCCTTCAAGGAGGAGAAGTTGGGCCACTCTGTTCAGAAGGAGATTTATTCCTCACCCTCCAAGGATCTCCATATCATGTCATACGGTCCCAAGAGCATAGCCCCATTCTCTGCGCTACCTCTCTGATTATAGAAGAGTAGTGAACATGAGACTATTGGTTTTTCTCTCTCCTTCCTCTGTCAGGTGCCAACTCCTTTTCTTTTTCCTTGCCAGGCTCGAAGAGCACAAGCCCACGTACACCAGTCGAGCGCTTTTTAATTTCCCTGCATATTTGGTGTACGTCAGAATGCTCTGCTGCGCATGCTTCAGCTGAGATCTGTGTTTTTTCTATGCCGTGACCGGGTGCCCAAATCCTACTTTTACAAGGACGGGGGTTAAAGCATGCCACAATTTTTGACGTGGGAATGGGAAAATGCGCGTGGATCAGTATTCCAGGTGGCAGCTATTCTTCCAGCACGGGAAGAGGGGGCTAAATACGAACCAGGATATCAGGGATTGTGGCTTTGGCACTGCCAGCACAAAGGACTAATGGGAGCAAGGGGCTCCTGATGCAGGTTGGGACGCCACCCCATTGAGACAGCTCCCCCGCTCCGGCTCCTCAGCCGGGGTGGAGATGGGAACCTGCTCACTTCAACAGCTCTGCTGTCCCTGGCTCCCTTGCCATGGCGGGGTGGAGTCAGGAGCCTGCCCACTCCCGACAGCTTCTCTGCCCTGAGAGGGACGGGAGAGGGGCAAAAATCACACCTAATCTGTATTTTGAGAATACGAAAATGCACGGAAAATAGCATGCGCCTAAAAAGAAATATGTGTGGAAAATATGATGTGAGAAAGGGGGCTGGCTAATTTTTAATGTGCATTTATTTGCATTTGTTAGCAAGATAAATTAAGTGCATTTTTGGGTACGTGTCAATGTGCCCAGAGTCTGGTTCCCTGTTCTGGAAATTCCTGTTTCATGTGATGACTGGTTTCTCCTGGTTCCAGTCATCACTTGGAGTCTGTCTCTGCTTCTCCTGCCAGGTATCAAAATCTGGGGTCTCCAGCTCTCCTCTTCCAGATATGGGTTTTCCCTTTGTTCTCCCCTCGGGGTCAAATTGAAAGCTCTCCATCCTCTTGGTCCCCTAGCTATGTCTGGTGCTCCCTCACTTTTCCACTATTGCCACCTGACCTTTGACCTGTTACTTGGTAGGTTACGTTGGTGTGGTCAACAGAAGTCAGAAGGACATTGACGGCAAGAAGGACATTCAAGCTGCGCTAGCTGCTGAAAGGAAATTCTTTCTCTCCCACCCATCTTACAGGCACATGGCTGAGCGTATGGGCACCCCCTACTTGCAGAAAGTGCTGAACCAGGTAAGAGCAGATGGGTTTTACAGCTGGCTTCCTCTGGTCCAGGTGCCAAACCAAACAGGGCTGTTGGCCAGGCTCACAGTGAGAGAAGAATAGCACTAAACATTTACAAAACAGTTAGCTCAGATTCCCCTAAGAGAAGGACATTACGACCCCCATTTTACTGATGGTCAAACTGAGGTCTTGCCCATTCTAGGCACCTTAAGTCGGACTGACTCCTCTTTAACCACAAAATGTCTTCAGACCATTTTAACTTTCTTCTTAGACTGGAACAGTTGTACAGCTGTGCACAGGCATGCTGGACTTCTTGGACCTGCTTAAGAGGGCTGTCCTGTCTGGACATTGTGGTTTCTACCCACAAGCTATTGTACCCACATTGGTACAGAGTATAGTGGTACAGTCTCTAGGGAGTGGTACGAGCAGTAGGTATGGACCCAGGAAGCCCTGTTTCTTAAACCGGATTAACTTAATCAAGTTGAAGTTAAACTAATCCAAGCTGTAGTGCAGACAAGCCCTGATGCACAAAGCAGTTAGGGTATTTGCCCAAACTCGCATACGGAAACAGTGGGTGTTAACAAATGTGATGGTGGCCTGTTTAGGCCTGCTTGGACCTTCTTTAGCCCGAGGGCCACCATCACGTTCGTTGGGGACCATCCAGATGTTGGCCCCGGAGTTCTCCTGGCCATATTGGCGGCTAGCCCGAGCTCTCCAGGATCACAGCTTAGGCTAGCCACCAACGTGGTTGGGAGAAGGCCTGCCCGACCAGGCCGAAGTGAGCGATCACGTGATAGTCTACTGTTCCCAGCTTGGAGTGGCCCCCATGATGGCTGCCATTGGCTGCCATGGCTGTCCATCATGACGGGGGCGGGCTGCTGGATGCAGCACAGGGGCGGGGCTGGCCACATGGTGCAACCACACACACGCGCACACACGCCCCCAGGCACAGCTGCATGAACATTTGTTCTGCGACCTGACCCAATCCTGACCGGGAAGCAAGAAGTATATGTTGTTACCCAGTGTCAGATCTGGGGCCACTTGCCTGAGTCAGATACAGTCTGACAATTAAACCTTTCCTTTTGGCCTAAGATTGAAGTTTAATTATGCCTTAAAGACAAAAGCCCTAATTTCACTCAGTTACACTGGTATAAACCTTGATTTATTTGACTGATGTCAGTGTATTTACATCTGGAGTGTGGTTGCCATGTGGGACCCAAATATAAGAAAGCCGAGAGACAGAGCAGTTAAGATGATTCCTTAACCATTGAACAACTTCTGTAAGTAAAAGTTCGCAAGCTTTCAGCCTTCGCAGACAGGCCTGGCTTCCCTCCACTTCTGGAGATACCGCAGAATGCCCTCCCCTGTGGGGCCCCCACTGACTCTCCAGAGCAGCAGTTGCGGGGCACTCTCCCAACAGGGTCCCAAACGCAATATTCTTTAGGGCCCTGTGGGATCGTTCGCTTTGTAATGTTTTTGTCTGAGGCTGTGGCAAAATGCATCTTCTTTGGTTCAAAAAAATCTTTCTGGATATTTATTTTAGGTGTTACGTTTTGTGTTTTTGCTACGTCCGTTCTCAGCTTTGTGGTTTCACTTGCAATTGTACTGATGTGCTTGACGCTTTGTGTCCGTAAGCAAGCAGTGCGCTGCTACTACTTATCATTTCTATAGTGCTACTAGGCATAGGGATTTTTGGAAACAGGTCCCTGCCCAGTAGGCTTACAAACTGAGATGGACAAGAATATGGGGAACACATGGAAAGAGAGAGATGCGCGCGCACACACCTACATAGTCCCATTTTACAGATGGGGAACTGAGGATGAGAGGTTGTGACTTGCCCAATGCCTCCCAGTGAGTTCATTGGCTAGGGTAAAATTTGAACCCTGGTCTCCTAGGTTCAAGTCCAGCACCTTATCCACTACACCATACTGGCTGCCAAATGTTAGCGGGTGGGGCCATGGGGGACCCCTACATTTTTTTTCCTGCCCTGGGTCTGGCGAATTCTAAGGCTGGCCCTGTTGACAAAGCTCTTCCTCAAGCAAGACTAAAGAAAGGCAGAACTGAAACTGCACTGAGTGCAGGCTAGATTTAATTACCATATCACAGTTGTTAGTTCAATTAACTTCCTTCAGATTTACACTCGCATGAGAGCAGAATCTGGACCCTTAGGTTCTGAGTTTTGTTCTAAACTCCTCACAGCTTCAAAAGATTTCTGCATTTCCTGTAGTGTTCTAACGATTAATTAAATGATTTCAATGTTCAATTAAAAACGATGCCTATCAGCAAAATGCTTCCTAAATTAATTCAGATAAGACTTAGACTGCAGAGGATGGGGTGGAAGGGGGGTGGGGAGGGTATTGTTTGTGCCAGGGATGCTTTGAATAGGAGATTAAATCCTCAATGGCATGACAAGTGAGAGTTTAAAGAGACAAATAATATTTCTGTCTGAACGTTATTTATATATTCTAGGGGCAAGTGTAGCCATAATGAGGTGTGTGTGTGAGGGGGGAAGGGTTCTCAGGCAAACAGATCCCCTCCTTGCATTTGGTGGTGCTTCCACTTAATACTCTTTGGCTCTCCTCCCAATTCCAGCTGGCTATGATGGATAGGAAGGGTATCCAAAATGGTGAGCCAGCCAGAATTCATGTTGCTAGAAGTGGGCAAAGCAGCTGCCATTTTCTTCTGTTGCTGCTGCCCGCCTGCTTGCCAGTATTAAAAATGAATGCAGAAGAAAAACCAGGCAGCACAGGAGCCGAGGCCGTGACTCAACAATCACCATCATCACCACGAGAGGTGGCGGGTTGTGGGAAGCTCCTCCTTTATTCGTCTTCCCTCTGTATCATTTCCTGGTCACTCTAGGAACTGTAGAGGACCAGGGACTCTATGGTCACCCTACAGTGGTAACACCAGGCAGTGTGGGAGGGTGAGAACGAGGGGAGCGAGTGAAAGAGAGATGATGTGGGGTTGGCAGAGAGGACAGTGAGGGTGGGCAGCAGAAGAGAGTGAGTGAGAAAGAGCGGGAGTCAGAGAGCAGGGCCTTAAGTGTGTGAGGCACCCTGTCACTGGGAGCCTTTGCTGGGTTTTTGGGGACAAGTCGCACCTTGAATTTACCATAACTGAAAGCAATTAAGAAAAAGTCGATGTAATTCTCTCTCTGATTTCAGTTTGTTTGCTTTGTGCTTTTGATCCTACTTGGTGTGCAGTCTGTTTCTTTGTAATCTCTTAAGACATTTCTTGCTCCATGGACCAGCAATCTGACATTGGCAATCTCAAGCTGTTTTCAAAGGGGGGTGGGTGGGGTGAGTCCGTGTGCGCTCAGTTGAGTGCACATGCACTTCCGGTGGGTGGGGGAGAGTTTAAATGGCAGCAGATTGGTGTGCACACACACCCATCCAGCCACCCATGCCCCCGCACGGTGTAACCCGGGATTTTCCAGGTTGCACCGTGTGGGGAGATGGGTGGAGATAGGTGGGGATGCATGGGTTGCGGGAGCGCCCACCCAGCCACCCCTATTCATGGGCACTACCACACATACCACGGGTGGACCTGCGTGGCAGCATTTTGTGTATAAATGCCCTTAGACCTACCTGCTCTCCTTTGCTGCAAAGACACCTGCAGTGTTACCCCCTCATCAGGGGACCAGAAAAATCCTCTAAGAAAGTCCTTTCTAAATGAATTTAAAAACTCAAGCTGTATTATTTAAAGGATACAATTGAAATTTTTGTTTATGGTGTGGCTGCTAATGTATGTTTGCCCAAGTATGAGAGGCAAGAATCAGAGTAGTTAAGAGGATACCATTTATTTCCTGATGAAGGACCCTGTGAGGTCCAAAAGCTTGCCTACCTCCAGCAACTGGAGTCGGTCCAATAAAAGAGATCACTTTCCTACTTTGTCTCTGTTGCAGGCTTTAGAACACAGATGGGGAATCTCCAGCTTGTCTGGCCAAATCCATCCTGTGGCTGGTTTTTATTTGGCCCCTTTCCCTGGATGCAGTCCCTGCCCTCAAGAGTGAGCTCCGGGGAAGGGAGTGGCGATGGAACGAGACTTGCACTCAAGGATAGGGGATGGGTCTGTGGCCTTCAAACTGAGAAC
Source organism: Sphenodon punctatus (assembly GCA_003113815.1). Taxonomy (NCBI): domain Eukaryota; kingdom Metazoa; phylum Chordata; class Lepidosauria; order Sphenodontia; family Sphenodontidae; genus Sphenodon; species Sphenodon punctatus. Next base: position 4,564,607 of record QEPC01005805.1, read on the forward strand.
CCCTATTAAGCACTCCTGTCTCAGACTGCTGTCCAGCCCACAGAGCTTGTACTATTTTCAAAGAGGTCTAAGGGAAGGATTCACCTTTTGTTTGGCGCAATATGACCTGACGGCCGCTGCACCATTAAACGCCAATCACTCGCTCACTCGCCCATGGGAAGAAAAAGGTTCCTTCCCCATCCCTGCTCTACAGCTTCCCAGAGCTCTTCTTCAGGCAGATAGTCTGCAAACCTCATTGTACACACCCACTAGCAGGTGGCCCAAGAAAAGGTGCCATCCTAATTACTTTGCCTGGATCAGACCTGGCATTTTTGCCCTTAGTCCCGCCTTCGTCCCTTCTCCCTAGCTGGCCCGCATGCCTGGAACTCCCTCCCTGCCGACATCCGCCTTGCCCCCTCCCTCCGCTCCTTCAAATCCCTCCTCAAGACCCACTTTTTCCTCGCCACCTTTCCCTATGCCTGCTAGTCGTTTCCCCATATACTTACTGTCTGCCCTCCTCTGCAGACTGCTGCAACCAACCTGATTGTAACCAAGCCAAGCACACGCACCTGAGACTTCGCATCCGCCTGAATGTTTGTTTGTCTTCTCCCCTGTCTCTCCCACTGTCCCCTCTCCCTGTCTCCCCCTCCTTGTCTTTTAGATTGTAAGCCACAGGCAGGGACCGCAGCTGATTGTATGTTCTGTACAGCGCCAGGTTGCTACTGGCGCTTTATAAATGTTTAATAATAATAATAATAAATAATAGTCAATTTAAAAAGAAAGTCAAACATTTCCGTGTGCCTTTTGAAGCAGAAGGTCTCCAACTTTCTACTGTCCGTTTCCCCATGAACTGGAGACAACATTCATAGGTCCCAACCATCAGTGAAGTGCTAGAATCGTAAAGAGCATGAAAGTACAACAGCCTTTACCTTGGCATGTTTCGTCAGGCAGAAGGGCTCATTCCAGTGCATGGAGCTCATCCTGGTGTGGAGATGCCGACTCCACCTTGGCTAGACCAAGGCTCAGTTAGCCTGAATTCTGCCTTCCCTTGGCAATGCCTTAAAAGCAGCCTCCTGCTGGCTCCTGAGCACCAACAGGCAGATCACTGACTCTGGAAAAAGGATGGTTTGCCTGTCCTCAGGGCGGGAGCCATGGCACCCCAAGTGGCCGGGAGGAATCTAGGTCAGGCCCTTTACCTCTGCCAGGTGAGTGAGACTTTTACTGGGGAGGGCAGATAAACTGACACAGATGCCCAAGCATCCCTTTGATGCTTGATTTATTTTTTTATCCAAAGCATAAGTAATGCAGCAGAGGCCTTATCCTGAAAATACTTACACACATGCTTAACTTTAATCATGCAGCTGTCACCTAGACTTGAAAGTGAAGTCTGTGCATAGTGTTTGGAGGATCAAGGCCCACCTCCAGGGCTTACAGATCCTCACCAGACTCCATTGATGGGACCCGGCCTCAGAGTTTGGTGGAGCCTGCTTCAAAGTGTCACTAAGACACACCCAGTGAAATCTTGGTCAGTCTGATCTGTTCATGGAAGAACCAAAGGCACTGCAATAAAATATTTTGAATAGATAAACCAGACCAAAAAAGCGAAGTAGTTCCCTCTCTGCATCTGGATTACAGAAGCACACAAATCCTTCACTTTTTTTTTGTCTTAGAGCAGAGCAGGCATGCATCTGTATTGGGCACATTGCAGATTACCATCTAGCAAAGGTGCCGTGAGGCCCAGGTAATCAAAGTTTATGAGAGGGTTTGTTTGGTGACAGTTTCAAGAACAGCATAGAGTATTGTGACTGTAGTAGGATTGGTGTAATCCTATGCCTGTCGCTAGGGTTGCCAGAAATTCCTTAAGTGACAGAATTTATTTCAAAATGCCCTGCATCATAAAATGTCATAGAACAGAACACACTCTTACTATGCCATAGAAAGAGAAACCACAGATCTATAAAACTCCAGAGGACAGACACACCATCACTCCATAGTGTCTGTCCCCCCCCCCCTTTTTTTTTTCCTTTTGATCAGATAACTCAGACAGAATACATTTAATTTGTGACTACGCTGCGCTGTTAAAGAAACAAACTCCCTTGCTTCTTTGAACTCAACAAGTGTAAGCCACCCTGGACTGCTTGGAGCAGGAGGGGCAGGGTAGCAAATGATTTTATAAATAAATAAATAAATAAATAATCTCAGTCCATTCCAATAATAAAACAAACCCATTGTTGTTCTGTTCATCCAACTTACATCCATATTTGAAGCTTAGAGAGTGAGTGTGGTTGCCGTGTTGGTCCCAAATGTCTCCCTCTATTCGAAGCTTTGCAAACCCAGTTCATCTGATAGATTTAATGTGCCAATTTCCCCATGGCTTCCTCTGACAATCTCAAGGGCTTCCCAGCTGCACAAAGGCCATCCTATCATAGAGATACAGACAACCAATGATGGCACTGTCTGTGTATGGTCTCATTCTGATGTTTCATCTTCCCCTAACTATGTCTCTGAGAGAGACTCTGCCCCCTCACCCTCCAGGACTGAAGCCACTTGGGTTATAAATGTTTTGTCCCATCATAGACCACCTCACCCTCATAAATTGCACATTTATGCGTCTCTTTATACTATTTCATCTTTTAGGAACCCCCTCCTCCCTTGTAACTAAGGAGGTAAGCATATGCATCTGCTAGTACTCAGCTTCATGAATGTTTCCCTGTCTCTCCTTATATGCCACTCCCCTTGGCCATCCTAGATTGTAAGCCCCTTGGGGCAGGGACCTGTTTCTAACCACGACTGCACAGTGCCAGGCACGTTATTGGCACTGCATAACTAATAATAATAGAGGAGAGTCCCAGCAAACTCTTGCCAATCACAACCTAACAAGATTTTTTAATTCATTTCTTTGTCTTCCCACCTGTGCAGCAACTGACCAATCACATCCGAGATACACTGCCAGGCCTGCGGAACAAACTGCAGAGCCAGCTCCTCTCCATTGAGAAGGAGGTGGATGAATATAAAAACTTCCGTCCTGATGACCCTGCCCGCAAGACCAAAGCTCTGCTCCAGTGAGTGACTCTAATGGCATGTCCTTCCTTGGGGAAGTCCCTCTTGCAGTGTCTCTTAATTCATGGCATTTGGCTTCCTTCTGTGCAGGATGGTCCAGCAGTTCGCTGTTGATTTTGAGAAACGCATTGAAGGATCCGGAGACCAGATTGATACCTATGAGCTGTCTGGAGGTGCTAGGATCAACCGCATCTTTCACGAGCGGTTCCCCTTTGAACTGGTGAAGGTACCATTCCCTCTCTCCCTCCTCCTCACTTAGAGGCTCCCCTTCTCCCGCTTTTTAGGTTCCTTTGCCGTCTCCTGTCCTAACCTAATGCCTCATCTTCACCTGGCTCCTTCTTTCTTATTGTCTTTATCCTTTTCTCCTGTTGTCTTGATCAGTCCGTTTCTCCACTTTTGTTCCAAGAGAGCAAAACCTAACCTTCTGTGTCTATCCTGCAATCCAAATCTGACTGCTCTTCCTACCCTTCTCACATGACACAGGCTCTCCCTCACCTTCCTGTTTTCCTTATGTACAAGAGATTCCCCTTAATGCCTCTGCTGACCTGGAACCCAAAGGCTGAGATACATAAACAAACTTCTTTTGTTGGCTTCAAGCCACAGAGAGACCCTGGTCCTGTGCATATCCACACAGAAACAGGCAGATCTGGCTCTGTCTGAGCTACACAAAGTGTAAGTCGTGGCAGCTTAAGACTCCCCTGCCTTATTTTATTTTATTTTATTTATTTATTTATTTTTCAAATTTATATCCCGCCCCCTCCTGCAATGCAGCTCGGGGCGGCTAACAACAATAATAAAAACAATTAAAATTCAGTTAAAAATCAGTATAAAATACAACAAAAACAGGGCTAGAAAAACAATCATAAATAGATAAATGGACGGGGGATTAAAATCACTCACCCTCCCTCCCAAAGGCCTGGGCAAACAGCCAGGTCTTACAGTTCCTCCGAAATGTTAAAAGGCTTGGGGCCAGGCGAGCTTCCTCCGGAAGGGAGTTCCACAGCCGCGGCCCTATCACCGTGAATGCTCGCTCCATCGTGGCCCCCCGCTTAACACGGGGGACCTCCAGGAGGGCTTATCCTGCTGATGTCCAGGACTCTATGCCCAGTTAGATTAGATCATGGGTGGCTTTGACTTACAGAAATAAATTATAGGCTGGAAAGTACCTTAAAGGTCATATAGTCTATCTGTGATGGAGCAAATAGTGGCCCCGTTAAAAGGGCCTGCTTGTCACCTTGGCCACCCCCTCTTCTGGGTCTCAGTGTGGAATTCGCTCGCTCCGGATGTCCTAGTTCCTCCCTCCTTACCTTTAAAAAGCACCTTAAAACTCCTTTATTTTCTAGGTGCTTCTAGGATCTACTGCCGGTTCCCCTTAACATAGTTTGTCTTCCCTCTTTGCCTTTACCTTTTGAGTTGTTTTTAATTGATTTTTATATTGTTCCATTTTAAAATATTTTTATGACTGTAAAGCACTCTGAGTGCCATTTAAAGGCAGGGGGCGTGCTGTAAAAATAAAATAATGATTATTAGACTAGTGAGCTCTGGCATCAAGACAGTGTAGTGAGCCAGACGCAGAGAAGGCTCTCAGCTCCAGCAGACTGGCAGCTGGCCAGAGTATTGATCCCAGGAGGGGGCAGTGGGCAGTGAGAAGTGGAAGGAGGAGAAGCAGTGCAACCTGCGAATAAAGGAAAGTGGGTATCCCTGTGCGACCTGAATGATCTGGGGCCAAATCTAGCAAAGACTTACAGGGAATGGCTGTACCTTGTTCACTGTCTTTCATCTATTTCATCATGGCAGCTGCTTAAAAGCTACAAGGACCTAAAATAAGAATCTGGGATTGGCTAGACCTCTGCCCTAGCAGAATTCTAGCTACAGCTCCTTTCCTCTGGCTACTCCCTTCTTCTCTGCTATTCCAACACCAGGGAGGCGGAGGAGGTAAAAGTTCTTTTATTGACTCAGCACGATCACTGTGTCTCTCCATACGGTGATGCTCCTGGGAATGCGTTGAGCTCAGATTGCACCAGGAAGTGGCGCAGTGTGGGCACAGCACACAGCAGGAGTTACCCATCACAGGTAAAACCTCCAAGAAAACGGTGATGGAATAAAGCTTTTGGTACAGTTGTAAAAGCAGAAGGCGGAGCAGGGGCCAGTCAGTTTCTTTTTAGGATTGGCTCTGCGGTTATTTTTAAAACTTATTATGTAAACTGTGATCTCCTCCCATGGCCCATTTAAATGGTGACAAGACCATGTTACCCTCTGTAGTGTATTTGTAACACTGTTGCTTTTCTTGGGGGAAAAACGATTCCAGGTTTATATGCATACACTGGGAAACCAGCAGCTGAGAAGCCATGTGAACATTTTCAAGATTTCTTTTTTTGTTTTTTTTGTCTGGGAATCCATTTCTCTGTCTAGGATTCCATTCCCCTTGTCCTTTTACGTCTAAAGACATTTGAAGAGTTATCGGTAGCTGAGCCACACTGCTCTGCATCCTTAAAAGACAGGCTTTGAGTTGTTCTGCCCCAAGTTCACTTGGAGTGCAAGAGCTAACAACAAAAGTCAGATCACCTGACTCCCAGTCCTGACTAAGACACACTGTCATCACATGTACATTTCTCAGTATTGTAGGAGACTGGTGGACCTTCTGCCATATTTGTCTGTCTTGGGCTTTGTTCCCTGTCTGTTTCTTTGGATGTGTAGCAGCGATCTCTTCTGATGGACTTTTCTTCTGATGCAGATGGAGTTTGACGAGAAGGAGCTCCGGCGAGAGATCATCTATGCCATCAAGAACATCCATGGTATCAGGCACGTATCACGCACTAGGCAGGGCCATGACTCCAAAGCCTTGTCAATATTTCTAAACCTTCTAAACTAAGACCAGAAAACTTCAAAGGTACGGTAGGTGAGCAAAGGGTCAGGAACTTCCTTTCCAGGCCGCTTGCATTTGACCAGCATCGTATTGGAAGGTACCACTACGCACCCATATTGGTTTGCGTGCTGTTTTCTTGAGAGATGCAAGAGCATGCAAGGTAAACCATCCCTACACCTTCTGTACTGATGTGAGGAAGTGATGTAACAGTAGAAAAGGAAGGGAGATTGGAAGATCTGTTAATCCCCACCCCCTATTGTTTTATTTTCACATAACAAGGGCCCAGTCTTGCAAGCATTGACAAGCATCCACAATTCCAGTGCGTACTTCTGTTGCCTAGCGCGCACCTGAACGATCTCAAGAAGTGCTGAATTCCTGTCACTCCCACACAGCACTTCTTCCCTAAATTCCATGTGAGATATGAGCAAATGGCAGGACTTGGATGTGGTGTTTGTTTGTTTTTTATTCCCCCCCACAAGCTTATTTCACTTGAACTAGCCAAAACATATGAGCAATTAAACTGAACAAACTGTACTCCCTTCTTATAATTTAGAAAGGGTTCCCTACTCTCTTACAAATCTCTGAGGTGGAAATTCACTGCTGGGCAGAGGGCTGTCGCCTAAGGGGTGACTTGGAACTTCAGTGGGGTGTAGTCTTTGTATTGGTGCTTTGCATTGGAGCAAATTGGACCATTAAAGGCCCATTCTGCCAGGAGCGGAGCATCCTCCCCTCCCACTGATTTCAGCGCAAATGGAAGGCTGTCTGCGCCTCACAGGATCCGATAATTATCAGAGAATGGAAATCTAGGAACCTACCAGGTGGGAAAGGCTTTGCTCTGTAGAGCTGCTTTAAGAAACCCCAGAGAGCTCTTGTTGGTGTTGGCCTCGTTCCTAGGGTTTTACATCTTCACCAGCCCATCGAGCTGGGTATCAGTGATACAAGTAGCTGCTCTGAAATCTGTATGTAATGCTGTGACATTCTCCTTGCCCCCTCTCCGCTCCCCTCCCACCTTGTCTTATCCCCCACCCTGGGTGTTTAGAACCGGTCTCTTCACACCCGACATGGCCTTTGAGACCATTGTGAAAAAGCAGGTGAAGAAGATTAAAGAACCTTGCCTGAAATGCGTGGACATGGTCATTTCGGAGTTAATCAATACCGTTAGACAGTGCACCAAGAAGGTAACCTGAAGGGAGCATGAAGTTCCACACACGCTCACACCCACCCGCCTGCCCGCTCTCTGGCTGGCTGAAGCACAGCATTGTGACCTGGGCAAGGACCTGCCTGCAGTGACACTTGGTTGTTTTCTAACCACCTCCTCAGCAGCATGACTAGACCTGAGTGATCCCAGCCTGGAGCTTCCCAGCCAATCAGAAAGTGACGAGAGTGGGCTGCTGTCAGTATCCTCCAATCATTACAGGGGGTCTTTGGAATCCTGGGGTCCTGCTGTAGCATTGTCCCCAGACTCTGCCATTCACAACCCCCTTCCAGCAGCTCTCAAACATGGGCATTGATTCTCTCTAAAACAGGGGTGGGGAACCTTTTCCTTCCCGGGGCCGCTTTGAAAATTAGCACAAGCTCCAAGAGCCACCTAGAATTTGGGGTCAGGGGTGCTTAATGGGTGCACTCTAGAAGAGGACGATCCAGGTCATGGATATGTGCCATGCATCTGTCCCCTATCCTTGTATATGTGCCCTCATCTCTGCTCCCTTACCCTGAGCTCAGTCTTTCTGTGCTTCAGGGTCGGAACTGGATCCAGGGGTCAGATCCAGGAACTGGAAAGGGTCCAAATAAAAGCTGTGGGCTACATTTGGCCCCAGGCCTGAGGTTCCCCATCCCTGCTCTAAAAGCTATTTACCCCTCACCAGATGGATAGATTTATCTGTTTGGAACACTGTCCCTCTTGACTTCCAAGTCAGAGGCCTGGATGCAGATTTGTCCCGGGGACTTGGGATGACCCAAACTGTGACACACACAGCAAATCTGATAGGCCACAAACTGATGTGGGAAAGGAATTGAGCTTCAAACGCTCATAGCTCTGGCTGTCGGCTTAGCTGCAGGGAAATGTTCCTATGCCTGTGGCGTTTGGTATGGTTTCTGATTGGCTCGGGTTGTATCCTGCCTTGGAGCAGCAGTAAGTGGCTGAGAAGATCAAAGCTAGAGGTGTCCACCTGCTCTTGAACACCCGCTTTTCTTTTCTTTCTGCTGAGGCTGGGGTGCCATGGAGCCTTCCAGTTTCCATTCTCTGCATTCTGATTGTCTTTTGTGGGCTTCCTCGGAGAGAGGGTGGCAAACCACCATAAAATTCTGCCCGTCCCCCAAATCATTATAGCGTGGATTGAAAGTTGAAAAGTCATGTGAGAAAGACAGGCTGATACTTGCTGCTCCTCTCTGCCATGGCCTGCTGCTTTAGACAGGCTGAAGTACTGGTGAAAGGCATCTGACGCAAAATGTGATAGCGTGGGCCCTTGGAATCCTTGGCATGTCGGGCCACCACTGGCCATTTGGGAGCAGGTAACCGGGCGGAGCGAGGGAGCATTGCCGCAGGTCCGTGTGGGAGATTGGTAGCCTTGCATTGGCAAAGGGTGAGACTCAGGATTGCTTGGATGGAGACCATGGAATCTGTGGTTCTGCAGAGGTGCTCAGGCTCACATCCATGGGCTTCACCCCAGCATGGACTGTGGGGGGGCTGTGAGAGATTCCTCAGGATTCTAGAATGCTGGGAGGCGCTTCCTTTCTCTCCTGCTGTCTTCTCTTGGGGTGCGTGGCTGCGGGGAGCACCCAGAAAATTGCCATTAGTACCTGGTGACAGGTAAGCACAGGCCCATGGACTGCCAAGTATCCAGAGTCATCCAGTAACTGGATCTGAAGGGCCCACTTTTCATGTCCCCCACCCTACCCTCTCTCAATTAGTTTTCCCATCAGTCAATCATCATCTAAGATTCTTTCTTTCTTCCCCCTCACCACCTCTCCCTCTACAGATCCTTCTATTTCTTTCCTCCCTTCCCATCTTGTTTTTTTTTTTCTCTCTTCATCTTCTTTTTCTCTCCTGTGCAAATTTGCACAAGTATTGAAATCCCGTCTGTTACGGTGACATGAAGGAAGGCTTCCTTCCATCAGACAATTGGGCGTGGAGGGCAGCTCAGTTCAGAATGTTCTTCAGACAAGTTGGAGAGAGAACTGGGAATGGGCAATGGAGGAAGGGGAGATCAGGGCCATGCTCTCATGTGCGAGCTTGTACGTGACAAGTCTGATTTAATGTTAAAGTAACATTATGATGTGGTTGAAATGTTGCACAGGAATCTGTTCTGCTCCTGGGATTGATTTACAGAAACTGATTCAGACACTATATGAAATAGCTAACAGGGCTTTTTTGAGTTTAGGTCCAAAGTCCATCCTGAGCCATGTGACCTATCAGACTGATGAGGTTGAAGCACACCAGTTTCTGTGGCTTGTGGCATACAAGGAAATGATGTGGCCAGAACCACATCTGTCCAACCACTGTTGATTTTCCCAGGCCCATTCACAGCTGGGTAGACTAGAGGCAGCTATATGATGTGGGCCAAGCAGGACTTGAACCCACAACCTTTCAAGATGTAGTCAAGTGTCTTAACCATTCAGTCACCTCACCTCTCTTTTGAGTTTAGCAGGCTCTGTATGGGCAGTGAAGGCTGGCAGACAGCTTCCTCAGATACAAAGCGGCCATTTTCACTTCAAGGGCATCCAAGCTACCCAGAACCCAGGATTTACTGGCAATTTGCTAGAGAAGTGCATCTTGATCCTAGAGTTTAATGTGGAGATGGGAGGTTTGTAGCAGTTGCATAATCCCAACATGCACTGCTGCATAAGCCTTCCTCATTGGTGCTGTTCATTTTGTTGAACTCATGGTTTTACATTTCCTCCCTGTTGTTCTCTCTTTTGCCATTTCCATCCACCTGGAAAATCTCCCTGATACTTGGCAGCACTTGGGTCCCTCAGCGATGCTCACCTGGCTAGTTTTACTTGTGGAGTGAACCAAGATCTCACTTCTCATTTTTGCCTTGTGTTTTTCTCTTCTCTCTTTTCCCTTTTCCTCTCTCTTCCCTTTCTATTCCTGCCTCTCTCTGCTTCGCTCTTCTTTTTTCCTCGTTGCTTCTTCCCCTCCCTACCCCTTTCACCGCACAGAACGGGTCTCTTCACGCCTGACCTGGCTTTTGAAGCCATAGTGAAAAAGCAGGTGCAGAAGCTGAAGGAGCCGTGTCTGAAGTGTGTGGATATGGTAGTGAGTGAGCTCACATCCACCATCAGAAAGTGTAGTGACAAGGTAAAGAAACCAACAACCAAAAGAGAGGGGAAATCGCTGCCTTACACGTATGCACGCATGCCCTTTCCTTACACGCACACACCAAGTCAAGCGTAGCAAATTCAAGCACAGAAAGTGACTGGAATCGCATCCTGTTGTATAAATACTAGCTTGACAGTGAGATAAAGCCCACAGACAAGTGAGCAGGATTGAGAGAAGGGGTCATCTGTCACCTAGCCACCACATCAGTGTTTGGATTGGTGACTGCCTGATCTATAAACCCACGCCTTGAGCGTGCCTGTAAGAGACTCCCTTCTACTATGTAGATCAGATGCAGAATAGAATGTGTCACTCTCCCTCCTAATGTGGGACACGCAGGCACCAGCTGACCGGTCCTTGTGCTAGGAATTCAAAGTCAGCTGATTATTTGCTAGCCAGACCCCGTTCTTGACCCAAGTCCTTAGGTGTAGAATGAAGTCCCTTGCAAGCCCATTTATCTGATCTCCCTGATTGCATGTTAAAAAACCTTTCTGCCTGTCTTTGCCTCTCCAGAAATCCAAATGTCTTAGAAAAAGGAAGTAAATTAGAAAAGGGTTTTAAAAATAAATGGCGTTTTCACAGCCATTTTATTAGCACTGTAACATCACCAGCCTCCTAGGAGGAGTTTCACTAGCCTCTGCCCCCACCCTCTGCTGCAGAACTATGACAGCAGCAGCAGTCCTTAGGATGCTCTCAGATTAACTCTGAATATATCATTTAAGTTCATGATCAGCCCCCTCCAAGTAAAACTGAAGCCATTGTACATAGAAATATGGGCCCAGGGGAGGGGAGAGTGAGCTGGTTTCCTAAACCCATGTGCTCCAGTAGAGGGCACCACACACCTCTTTAAATTGAAAGGCTGACTTGCCAATTAGTTTGTCAATGAATTTATTAAGATGCTGCTAGAATCCCACACCCCCACTTGATAAACTCGGGTGAATTTTGCTGCCAGGTTAGTTAAAGGAGCAGCTTCATTAATTTCAGCTACAGAATACTCTCTTATAAATTTACCCACAATCCCTTTCTTGCGTCCCAGGGTCCAGGCTAGCCAATATATGAAGATGAGATCAGTTTATTTATTTGTTTGTTTGGATGAGGGACAATGGGATTAAGAAGGACAGGTGAGAAAGGAAAAAAATGTAGGGCAGATTTAAGAGCAGGTAGTATAGTAAAGAGAACCAAAGGTTTGAGAAAATAAGAACAGCTGTACTGGATTAGACAAATGGTCCATCTGGCCCAGCATCCTGTTTCCAGCAGTGGCCAGGACTGGATGCTTCAAAGGAAATGTACTAGGTTAATGCAGATAGAGGCTTAGGGACATCCTGAACATGAGGTTGCTTCCCTTGGACCTCTTTGTAGCCCCTGATGAGCCTATCCTCCTCCATGAATTTGTATAGTGTCCCTGGATGCAAGCTGTATTGAGCAAGTCTGATTTTATCAGGGACTGCACCTTGTTAGAGAGGCTGCCACCTCCACCTTCTTGTGGATTTCTCTCTCTCTGAGTCCTTCTGTCTCCCAGTTCAGTGTTGCAAAGCACAGTAATTGCCCCCATCCTCCTCCCCGCCCCTGCCCCCATGCTTGCTTTTAGTGGCTCTGATCCCTACCCCCTCTCTCTCATTGGAGCTGTTTCTTCTGGGAAGATACATTTACCAAGATGGTGGGTGGGATAGCAGGGCCAGTACATAACTTTCTTATGTATCTGCCCTACTAAGGTAAGTGGGATATTGCCACCCTATTGAGGTAGTTAGGATATTGCCCATTCACCCTCTGTAGACTTTGTAAATTATCTTGGCTTGGCAAGGCACTGGAGGAAGGGGAGGAGAGCTCCTCTGCCTAGAGAGAGAATGCATGTGTTGCACAGGTGGGATATTTTAGGGTTGCCAACTCGCAGATTTGACTGCAACGCTCCCATTTTGACCTATGAAAGCCTCTGGGTCAAAACTGTGAGAGGTGGCAACCCTAGGTGGATGGATGTTCATTTTGCACATTAGCCGTGGCCAGACAGAATAGAGTCACTCTGGGATGAAAAGGAAGGAAGAGGAGAATCCCTTGTGTGTCAGAATTCTGTTTATAGGACTGGATTCTAAAATCCCTGCCTTATCTAGACAAATCCCTGCCTTATCTAAACAAAGTTTTTTTAAGTCAATGACAGTTTTGCCTGAGTTGACATTGTTCTCTAGAAATTAGAGATGAAAATGGCCTGATAGGGAATGGCTTGATCACCTGACCAGCGCACGGTTGTTCCCTGCTAGAAAGCCTGCCTCTACACCGTGTGAGATAAGAACTGGCTTCTATCTTAAAGGGATGGGGAAGACTAGTCAATAGACTGGCTAGGACAATGTAGGGAAGTGGGGGTGCAGAGATGGCAGGGGAAGTTGCAGGATTTGAATATGGTCTGGATGTGGAGAACAAAGTTTGTCTTGCATAGAACTACTTTCCAAATGGCAGAAAATAAGGAAGCCAGGGGTGGCTTTCTAAAGTTGCTTCAAAAGCATCTGAGCAAAAGAGGCCTAGCCTGCAATCTTCCATCCACTGAAACTCCCACTGGCTTTAATGGCACCTCTACTAGAACAGGCTGCGTATGTAGCACTTTACCATGACGTCAAGCTACAAGAGCCCTTTGTGGCCTGCAGCTCTTGTCCGTTGGGTCCTTTTCTCTTATCTCAAACTAAGCAGGATTGGTTCCAGACAGCGCTTGGATGGGATTCCTCCAAGGAATAGAGAAATGCTTCAGGAGATGGGGCGATGCTCTTCCCTGTGAGTCAGTGCTGAATGAAACTCCCTGCTGTGATGCCAGCAGCTTATGCTATTTCTTGGAGGAGCATAATAAACTTAGGCCCTTGCGCTCTTCAGAGGTCCTATGAGGCTTGTTAAGCTGGGTGTCCATATGGGTAGTAAGGGGAACTGCCCTTCTGCTTTCCTTCCAGCAGAGTCCCCTGCAGCTGGAGGCACATAGCACAGTCTTCATTTTCCTTCCTAAGTTTTTGTTTTGTTGCCATGCCCTTGCCTATGTAATCTCACCGATTGCTTCATTTCAGTGGTAGGCAAAAAGATCCCTGTTTAAGCAGTTTGTAAAAATTCTTTAGCCCATTCTGGGTGAGTCACAGATGATTAACTTCTATAATCGCTAACGGATTCTGTGGGGCATAAGCCCCTTTTGTTCTGCAAGTGCCTTAGCGTATACACAGTTTAGCCCTGTGGTGAGACTATTGACTGACTGGGACTAAGAGAAAAAGGGTGTCTTTAGACGAACCTGGGATTGACCACCCCTAGACCTGTTCTGGGGGTGGCCAGCTCCGCGTCCTGTCCTGCCTGCGCTGGGCTTATACAGGCCCGGTAGCTGCCATGGCCCCCTCCCCCACACCATAGAGCTATGGGCGGGTCACCTGCCACTCTAGGCTGCTGCCTGCAGCTCGGGGCAACCCCCGGTTGGGAGCAGAGCTGCAGCAGCCATCCACAAGTAAACAGACCGCAGCTCCGCCTCTGGATGGTATCCCAGATTTGGGTAGGCCTGCTCTTCTGGCAGTGCTTCAGAATGTTCCAGAGCACTGCCTGCTCCTCTTCTGCTCTGTCTGCCCATCTGGCGACCTGCCTTTAGACAGATGGACTGCCCAGGTGGGAGGCAGAACAGAACCATGGGGCTAAAAGCACCCAAAGTTGGGATGGAGCTGGAGAGGGAAAGAAACAATTAGAAGCAGGTCTGGGTTTGACACAGAGGGCCTGGTTCTGATCTAATTTAATCCAGTGAAAACAGGGGTGGGAGGCTCCATTAGTGTTAGTGAGCTTACACCACTGCAGTAATTGGACTCATTGTGACACCTCACCTGTTGGATTTTTAAAGCAGGAGTTCAAATAGCAAATCCTGTCTCAGACAGCGGCCAGCTCCATGTGCTTCAAGAGGAAAGTGCGCCAGAAGCCTGAAATGTAGTTACAGGGTGGTTCACACCCTGTTCCCATTTTCTGGCAATCACAGAGTTCGTGACACTGTAGCACAAAGCTGCAATAGCCATTGATGGCCCTGTTCTCCTTTAACGTGTCTTATTCTTTTCTGAACCCAGTGCTACTATTATCCTTCAGAACATCCCATGGCAATGAGTTCCACAGGGCAACTGTGTATGAAATACTGCTTCCTTTTGTTTGTTTTCTCTGTGCCAGACTGTTTTGAAGCCTTAGGAATGGAGAAAGGTGCCTTCTGAATCTAGACCCTTTCAGCTACAGCTGTTTAGATCCTAGAGGCTGAGAGTGATCTCCTGGTGTTAGGAATGACAGAGATGTGGGACTTAGGAAGATTTCCCTAAGGCTGGGGCTGTTCTAAGAAAGGGACTTGAGACTATGCTACAGCTGGAAAGAGAATTGTGATTAAGGCAAAGGTGGAAACTCTCTTGAGTTTGGAAATCCATCCAGGCTAGTTGCGCTAGTCCCTGGCAGGGTCATCTGCTCTCCCGTCATTCAGAACCATGGCTTTTCTGGGTGCTGCTTGCGTTGCTGGCATTCCTGCCCCATCTATCCTGCTGCATGTTCCCCAGTGGACGTGATGTCCTGTGGCTAGGTCAGTGTCCCCCTTTTTGCCCAGCCCTGCTTACCTGCGCATGCCCAGGTGTTATGCTCCTGCATGAACTCCGGTGAACGTGGCTTCATCCGTTTATTTTGCGTGTAACCTTTGCTGAATGATCCAGGTTTGAATAAACTGAGAACATTTTTCACGCCTCAAAGTGCCTTGGTTTGTGTGTTTATGATTATTATTCTTCCAGGAAAGAAGCTGAGATTTGCTTAGAGATTTTCCAACTTCCTGTTTTATGACATGAGCCCTCCCACCCCCTCCATTGGAAGAAAACAGAAAGTGCTGTCTCTTTCCATCTAAAGCAACAAACAGTCTAAGCCATAAAGATCCTAGAGAAATCCTAATGGACCCTTTGGTATGGCTCAGTCTTAGAGTGTAGGGGAGTCTATTTCCACTTCATGTCACCTTCAGTGTGACCAAAAAGCCTATTCATGCCAGTACAGAGAGACTGAAATACAGACTGCATTCACAGGAGCCTTTTCCCCCTGGTTCTTTAATTACCTACGTAAGTCTCCCCTTTAATCCAAGACGCTAATGAAAAACACATGGTGCAGGGCTGCATTGGTTTCAGTGCAGCCCTGCACCATGTGTTTTTCATAAGCTTCTTGGATTAAAGGGGAGGTATGGCAACCCTATACGTGAGAGTACTGTTGCACTTTATCATTCTTACCTTCACTCCTGCTGCCAAATCTTCCTCCCCCGTATGAAATCCTTGCCACGTGTCCGCAGTAGTTATCTCCTCTTGAGTTGGGGGGCATTTGTTACATGGAGGAAACAGCAACACTGGTGGCACGGGTGCCACCTGTGTAAATCCTGCGGGGGTGCACGCTCCTGCGCGCACACATCCTCGTGCACAGAGGCGCCGGAAAAACCGGCGGTGCCCATGGCGATGGGTGTGTGCCCTGTCAGAACCCTCCCCTCATGGCCCACGGCCCACGGCGTACCCCTACCCCCCATGCAGCCACGGCCCATGTAAAAAGGACCATTGAGAGCAGCAGCAGAAGTAGCCTGGGAGCTGAACCAGCGCACTTTGATCCTTGTGCACTGGCAATACTGGCTAAAAGAAGTGACTTGAGGTGGGAGTGTGTGCGACAGCCACCCAGAATGTTCCCCAAAACACGTCTCTGTGACAGTGGAGGAATAAAAAAGGGCAATAAAAGTAAATTATCCTTCACATGTTATCAGCAATTCGCGGGAGGGGCAATTTGTGTTGCATTTTATGGCTTGTGTGAATGCAGCCTCAGAAGAGAAGATACCCCAGTTCTCTGGTTCGCCAATGTAACTTTATCACTGTCATTGAGGTTACACTGGCATAAGAAACAATGGTGAGTTAGGCCCAAATACTACAGTAGACAATAGCAATTGCCCTAGAGCAGTCCAGCTTCTGATTGCAATGCTACAGTGTTTGGGGTCTCTACTCTATTCCGGAGCAGTCCCATTGAAGCCCATAGTGGTTTGTGGATCCCGGCCACTGACTTCAGTAGGACTGCAATTCTGCCAATTCCTGGTGCAGGATCAAGGACTTTACTGGACAGTACTGGCAGCCCTAACTATTTCAAAATCCTGAGTCCGGCTCCAAAAATCATGAGTCATTAGCTTCAAAATCAGTTTGGAATTTCTTTTATGTTCTCTCTTTTGGAGCCTTTAAGGTTCATCTTTTAAATTTTTTCAACTTCATGACCCATGTGGGCTAGAAACTAATTTTAATAATAAATAAATTAAATTAAACTAAATGAAAGATCTATTTAAAACAATCATGTGAGACCAGGCTTTGGGGCTTTAAGAAAGTCTTGCGATAAAATCGCAAGAGTTGCCACCATTGTTGTGTGACTGGCCATGTCACAACCTTTCTAGACCTTAGTAAAATGAAAAGTAGTCAGATGTGCACTTCCTATAACCATCCTTTGCACGGAATCTGTTCTGAATGGTTCACTGCTAAGCAGAGCATGCGTACTTTTTATTAAAGAGACCTATATCATTACTACAGTAGCATGTAGGGGGTTTCAACATGGCCCAGGGCCCTAATATTCTAGGTTTCGTGCACACATAATAAAAAGATAGCTGTTTGGGGCAGTGACTTGCATATAGAACAAAGAAAGTGAAACGATTGTATCCTACAACAATAGGCCCAAGCTCTGCAGTAGCATCTCGGCTTGGCTAGGATCAGGAGTCAACCATTGTGCTATTACTATAGTATGCTCTCATCGGTTTTTGGTGAAGGGAAGACCCCATGTGACCTGCACTCTGGTGTTTCCCAGACAATGATCTCTATGGATTCTTTCCCTTGACCTACAAGTGTCGCTGTCCTCAAACCACCTTTGTCTGTGTGCCGCAAATTGAACTCCCACCTCACAGCGTGAAATGGGCGAGCAGAGAAGAAGTGGACCTAGTCATGAAACAATTACAGGACTTGGTTGTGTGCCGCCTTTCACTGGGGCAAAGGAAGTGTGGGTGTAAAATTCTACCCTCCATTCACCATGAGCATCCTGGGGAAAGGGTGTCCAAATGGTTGACCACCATGCCACAATAAGAGCCAGCACGGTGGCACTGGCCATGGCCTCTAAACCTAGGAAATATGGGATGGGAGATCTCCTTTGTCATCCTCATTCACTCTAGTGTCAGGAGATCCCAGCTGTGGGATGACATTCCTCTACTGCGTATAATAACACGGAACTTCTTCAGAGAATGGGACAAAATCAGAGATGGAATAAATCAATAAAACTGGGATTTCGGGCACCCTCCAAGATCAGGTATATTTAGATCTGGATTCATGGTAGGTAGAACAAGTTGTGATTCTCTATGTAGGACAAGTTGACTTTGAGTCCTGACTGCTCTCTGAAGGGAATGGCGTGGTTACTGCTGTGGAGAAGCTTAATTGCATCAAGGTTTTCTCTGAAAAAGTTCATGGAAGAGCAAACAAAATTTTGGCCCAGAAGGGAAGGGTAGAGCTCATAGGGAACTTGGAAAATCTGTCTGCAATTCCAGCCTTCCTGTGCTCTAGATCCACCATGATGCCAGTGTGATTTGGGGGGAAGCATTAGCCTCCTGCCCCCATCCCACCCACCCCCTTTCCCACGTGCACGCGTTTTTTTCTCTCTCTCTCTGCAGCTCAGCCAGTACCCTCACCTGAGGGAGGAGATGGAGAGGATCGTCACTACCCACATTCGTGAGCGAGAAGGCAGGACCAAAGATCAGGTACGGGGGTGCAGCAGAGGGAGATGGGGTGTGTGTGTCTGTCTAAGCTATACTTATGGAGATACGTGTTTGCTGCAAAGTTGAGATCAAGTGTGAATTTCCCCAAAGCTCAGGGTCCTTTAGTTACGAGAAGCCACAGTGCAACTGGGAATCTGGTTTAGTGGCTGCTCTTTGCTGTCAATTGCTCTTTGCTCTCCCTTTTAGGGGTGGAGCAGGAGTTCATGACCACCATGACAACCACAGACCTATCCCAAATAGTATCAGGCCTGACATATGAGGTGGGACACACATTGGATTTGATGTTTTGCACCAGTCTGGAAACGGTTCCAATTATCGGGGGTGTTATAGCACCATTTTCATGGTCGGATCATTACCTCCTGAAGGCCCAGTACCCAGCCCTCATATGCCGTCGTTGGGGTGGTGAACCAGTTAGGTTGGTCGGCCCCAGAGACTAATGGATCCAGAGGAATCCAGAGGCAATCCTGGTAACTACAGACCAGTGAGCCTCATGTTGATGCTGGGCAAACTGGTGGAGATGATAGTCAAGAACAGAATTACTAGGCATATTGATAAACATGGCATAATGGGGAAAAGTCAACATGGATTTAGCAAAGGGAAGTCGTGCATCACTAATCTATTGGAGTTTTTTGAGGGAGTAAATAAACATGTGAATAAGGGTGAGCCAGTTGATACAGTGTATCTGGATTTCCAGAAGGCATTTGATAAGGTCCCTCATGAGAGACTCTTGAGGAAACTAAGTAGTCATGGGATAAGAGGCTGTGTCCTATCGTGGATCAGTAACTGGTTAAAGGCTAGGAAACAAAGGGTAGGATTAGATGGTCAGTTTTCGCAATAGAGAGAAGTAAATAGTGGAGTGCCGCTGTGCTCTCTACTGGGACCAGTGTTGTTTAATATCTTCATCAATGATCTGGAAGAATGAGTGAGGTGATAAAATTTTCAGATGACACAAAGTTATTCAAGGTAGTTAAAACACGAGTGGACTGTGAAGGATTGCAAGAGGATCTTGTGAGACTAGGTGATTGGGCATCTAAATTTTATTAATTTTATTTATTAAAACATTTGCTATCCTGTCCCTCCTGCCAAAGGCAGCTTAGGGTGGCTTAAAATGTATAAAAATATAAAAAATACGCAAGCAACATAAACATAAAACATCTAAAAAGGGGGGAGAAGGGGAGAAAAAAAGGGAGAAAACATCCCCCCCCCCCATGAAAAGAGGAGGGAGGAAATAAATACCCCACCCTTTCCATCCCCCATAAAAATAAAAACCTACCCTCACCCATCTCCCTCGCCAAAGGCCTGGCGGAACAGCCAGGTCTTGCATTGACATCGGAAAGAGGAAAGGTCCAGGGCCACCCAGGCCTCTGCCGGGAGGAAGTTCCACAGCTTCAGTGCACCCACCGAGAACACCCTCTCCATAAATTGCAGATTAAATTTAATGTGGACAAGTGCAAAGTGATGCACATAGGGAATAATAATCTAAACTATGTGTACACAATGCTGGGTTCTAAATCAGGAGTAACCACTCAGGAAAAGAACCTTGGAGTCATTGTGAACAATACACTGAAATCCTCAGCTCAATGTGCAGTGGCGGTCAAAAGAGCAAACAGAGTGTTAGAAATTATTCGGAAAGGGATAGAGAATAAAACTGAAAATATCATAATGCCTCTATATAAATCAATGGTGTGACCACACCTTGAGTACTGTGTGCAATTCTCCCATCTCAAAAAGGATATAGTAGAACCTGAAAAGGTGCCAAGAAGGGCAACAAAAATGATTAAGGGTTTGGAACGGCTTCCGTATGAAGGAGAGGCTTGATAGATTAGGGCTCTTTATCTTTGAAAGGGGATATGATAGAGGTTTATAAAATCTTGAGTGGAGTGGAACAAGTAGATAGGGAACCTTTATTTACCCTCTCAAGTAGCACTAGAACTAGGGGACAAATAAAAGGAAGTATTTTTTCACTCAGTGCATAGTTAAATGATGGAATTTGTTGTCAGAGGAGGTTGTCAGGGCTAGTAGTATAGCTGAGTTCAAAAAAGGACTGAATAGGTTCTTGGAGAATAGGCCCATTAATGGCTAATAGCCAAGTAGATTACGAGATGGAAACTTTACTGTCAGGTGCAGGGAGTGATCAGCAGAGATTGCCTGTTCTTACTGCTGATACTTCTCTCATACAACCAAAATTGGCCAGTGTCAGAGACAGGATGCTGGGCTTGATTGACCATTGGTCTGACTCAGTATGGCATTTCTTATGTTTTTATGATCTGATTGGTTTCCAGAACTTTCTGGGGCATATACCCACTGACCTTCATGACTGCTCTGTCGATGACCTGGTCGCTGTGTGGAATTATATTTTCACCGTATCATTCCACAAAGGAAGCAGGAAGAACAAATGTCTTCCACTGTGGCTAAATGGGGAGGTGAAGAAGGCTATTAGAGCCAAAAAGGCATCCTTTACGAAATGGAAGGCTAGTTCCAATGAAAATAATATGAAAGAGCATAAACACTGGCAACGTAAATGTAAAGCGTTACTAAGGCAGGCCAAGAGAGATTTTGAAGGGAGGCTTGCTAAAGAGGCAAAAACAAGCAACAAAAACTTTTTCAAATACATCAGAAGCAAGAAGCCTGCTAGGGAGTCAGTTGGGCCATTAGATGACAAGGGAGTAAAAGGGGCGCTCAGGGAGGATAAGGACATTGCAGAGAAGCTGAATGAGTTCTTTGCGTCGGTCTTCACTGCGGAGGATTTTGGGGAGGTACCCACGCCGGATCCTTGCTTTGTGGGCGAGGAATTGGAAGAGCTGTTACAAATCAATGTGACGTTGGAGGATGTTCTAGGGCAAATTGACAAACTGAATACTAACAAGTCACCAGGGCCAGATGGCATTCACCCCAGAGTTCTGAAGGAACTCAAATATGAAATCGCAGACCTACTGTTAGTAATTTGTAACCTGTCACTAAAATCTGCCACTGTACCCGAGGACTGGAGGGTGGCAAATGTAACCCCGATATTTAAAAAGGGATCCAGAGGCGATCCTGGAAACTACAGACCAGTAAGCTTGACGTCTGTGCTGGGCAAAATGGTGGAAACCATCATTAAGGACAGAATTACAGGGCATGTTGACAAACATGGCTTAATGGGGAAGAGTCAACACGGATTTAGTAAAGGTAAGTCATGCCTCACTAACCTGTTGGAATTCTTTGAGGGTGTAAATAAGCATGTGGACAAGGGAGACCCAGTAGATATAGTGTACCTGGATTTCCAGAAAGCATTTGATAAGGTCCCTCATGAGAGACTCTTGAGAAAATTAAAAAGTCATGGGATAGGAGGTAGTGTCTTACTATGGATCAGAAACTGGTTAAAAGATAGAAAGCAAAGGGTAGGACTAAATGGTCAGTTTTCACAATGGAGAGATGTAAAAAGTGGTGTGCCTCAGGGATCTGTATTGGGACCGGTGCTGTTTAATGTATTCATTAATGATTTGGAAAAGGGTGTTAAGAGTGAGGTGATCAAATTTGCAGATGACACCAAGTTATTCAAGGTAGTTAAAACACGAGCAGACTGTGAGGAACTGCAACAGGATCTTACGACACTGGGTGCCTGGGCATCTAAATGGCAAATGAGATTTAATGTGGACAAGTGCAAAGTGATGCACGTAGGGAAAAATAATCCAAACTATGCGTACACAATGCTGGGTACTAAGCTAGGAGTTACCACTCAGGAAAAGGATCTGGGGGTGGTTGTGGACAATACAATGAAATCCACAGCGCAGTGCGCAGCAGCAGTCAAAAAAGCAAACAGAATGTTAGGAATTATTCGGAAGGGGATAGAGAATAAAACTGAGGATGTCATAATGCCTCTATACAAATCAATGGTGCGACCGCACCTCGAATATTGTGTGCAGTTCTGGTCGCCCCATCTCAAAAAAGACATAGCTGAACTAGAAAAGGTACAGAGAAGGGCAACAAAAATGATCAAGGGCATGGAAGGGCTCCCGTATGAGGAGAGGCTTGGTAGGTTGGGGCTCTTCAGTTTGGAGAAGAGACGACTGAGAGGAGATATGATAGAGGTCTATAAAATCATGAGTGGTGTGGAACTAATAAACAAGGAGTAGTTATTTACCCTCTCAGCTAGTACTAGAACTAGGGGACACTCCATGAAACTCATGGGTGGCAAGTTTAAAACAAATAAAAGAAAATATTTTTGCACTCAGCGTATAATTGGGTTGTGGAATCTATTACCAGAGGCTGTGGTACGGGCCAGTACTATAGCTAAGTTTAAAAGAGGTTTGGACAAGTTTCTGGAAGATAGGTCCATTAGCAGCTATTAGCTAGATAGGATCAGGGAACATGACGGGAGCTGGAGGAAAACAGCAGGGAATGGATCCTCCATTGTGACCTGTTGGGTGCTTCTCCCAAGCCACTGTGATTGGCCATTGTCGGAGACAGGATGCTGGGCTAGATGGACCATTGGTCTGACCCAGTATGGCACTTCTTATGTTCTTATGACCATGACCGTTGACATGGTTGCACCCAGGCATTTGCTCCCACCGCTTCATCGGTACAGGTCCCCTTAGTTTACCGAGAATCTGAGGCGGCTGAAGTGGGAGAGTAGGCAGTTGGAGCGCAGGTGGCATTTGACTTGCACTGAAGTCGACCGATTGCGGTATAGATCATTTTTGAAGCACTATGCCATGGCTGTGATGGTAGCAAAAAAAGCTTTCTTCTCTGCTATCATAGCATCTGCAGAGTCCCGTCTGGTGGAGCTGTTCTAGGTAGTGAGGGGCTTGGTTAACCCAACCTGTCTCCACCAGGAAATGGAGTCATCCATAGCCTGCTGTGACATTTTTATTAATTACTTTGCAGATAAAACTCCTTATCCTCCCCCCCCCTCCCCTCAGTCCTTCCTCTCCCTCTTCCCTGTCAATTGCCATTGACGCGTTCTCCATCCTCCCTGTCCCCCAAGCACGTAGCTTGGCCTTTATTTTCGACTCGCACCTCACCTTCAAACTCTACATTGACTCTGTTGCCAAATCCTGCCGGTTCTCCCTCCACAACATTGCTAAGATCTGTCTGTCTCCTCTGCCAAAACTCTCATCCATGCCCTAGTCATCTCACACCTCAACTACTGTAACCTCCTCCTCGCTGGCCTTCCCCGCTCTCACCTTTCTTCCCTCATCTCTGTTCAAAACTCTGCTGCCAGGATCATCCACCTAGCCTGTCGCTTCGACCATGTGCATCCTCTCCTCTCTCCACTGGCTCCCTCTTCCTGAGCGTATTCGGCACAAGCTCCTCGTCTTCACCTACAAAGCCCTTCACAACCTTGCTCCCCCTACCTCTCTGCCCTGATCTCCCTCCAAACCCCTGTTCGAGCACTCTGCTCCTCTTCCATCCCCTCCCTCACCCTCCCATGCCTCTTCTGCTCCCCCAACCGCCTTCGTCCCTTCTTTCTTGCTGCCCCACACGCCTGGAACTCCCTCCCTGCCCTCGTTCGCCTTGCCCCCACCCTCCACACCTTCAGGTCCCTCCTCAAAACCCACCTCTTCCGTTCCGCCCGTCCTAACTCCTGCTAATCATCCCCACCCAGGATTATCCCCCACCTGTTATCTGTAAACTCCCTATTTACTGTAACCAAGCCAACATGTACCTGAGTCTCGCATCTTCATGAATGTTGCATCCCTTGTCTCTCCCTCTGTTCCCCCTTCCCTGTCTCCCCTCCCCCTGTCTTTAGACTGTAAGCTCTTGGGCAGGGACCGTGTCTATCTTATTTTCTGTAAAGTGCCAGGTACATCGCTGGCGCTATATAAATGCTTGTAATAATAATAATAATAATAATAATAAATATTCACCACGACTTGGGCACTGCCATTTTATCTTCAGAGTCAGAATTTGAGGTTATGGAAGCTCAGTCTTTTCCCGTTTATCTGGATCAGTTTCAATTGGTATCACCCACCGATGCTAGGGAGGCGCTTGGGGTGATGAGGGCAACTTGTTGTGAATTGGATTCTTGCCCATCCTGGCTAGTAAAAGGCAGCCGGGAGACATTGGGGCCATTGTTGGCTGGGGTTGTCAATGTCTCCCTTCGGGAGGGGAGGGTGTCGGACGCCCTTAAAACTGTGGTAGTCCAGTCCCTGCTTAAGAAACCATCTTTGGACACTGATACCCCAGCCAGCCATCAGCCTGTCTCTAACCTTCCCTTTTTAGGGAAGGTTATTGAATGGGTAGTTGCCTGACAGCTCCAGGCACATCTCGATGCTGTCACATTCCTGGCCTCATTTCAGTCAGGTTTTCATCCTGGGTATGTCACAGAGACTGTGCTTGTGACATTGGTCGATGGCCTGCGCCTGGAGATGGACAAGGGGAATTCTACCTTGTTGACCTTATTAGAACTTTCTGTGGCCTTTGATACAGTTGATCCTGAGGTGGTGTTGGCACGACTGCGGGTCCTGGCGGGGGTGCGCAGGACTGCTCTTGAGTGGTTCCACTCTTTCCTGTCAGAGAGGTCCCAGCGGGTGCTGATGAGTGATTGCTCCTCTCCTTCTCGGGATCTTCCCTGTGGTGTCCCGGAGGGTTCTATTCTGTCCCCCCTCTTGTTCAATGTGTATCTGAGGCCACTGGGTGAGGTCATTCAGAGGTTTGGGGTGAGGTGTCATCAATATGACACTCAGCTCTACCTCTCTTTTTCATCTGACCCAGGTCCCGCAGTCTCGGTGCTTACCCGATGCCTGGCTGCTGTCGGGCACTGGATGAGGGTGAGCCGATTGAAGCTGAATCTTGACAAGTCTGAAGTGATGATGGTCGGCCGGTATTGTGGCTTGGAGGGGATTGGGACACCTGTCATTGATGAGGTCCGACCCCCTCTGGTCACTCACGTTCGCAGCCTCAGAGTGCTTTGGGATCTCGCACTGCGTCTGGATTGTCAGGTGGTGGCGGTGGCCAGAACCGCTTTTCACCAACTCCATCTGGTAAAGAGGCTGCAGCCTTTTCTTTCTGATTCAGATCTGGCCGCTGTCATCCATGCTTTCATCACCTCGAGGCTGGATCACTGCAACTCGCTCAATGTGGTGGCTGTTTGGAAGCTGCAGCTGGTGCAGAATGTGGCGGCTCAACTCCTCTCAGGGACAAGTCGCCGGGAGCACATTACACCGGTGCTCCACGGTCTGCGCTGGTTGGCTATAGCTTTCCGGGCACAATTCAAGGGGCTGGTTTTGACCTTTCAAAGCCCTAAACGGTCTGGGTGCCACATATCTGAAAGACCGCCTATCCTACCATGTCCTTTTGCGGACCCTATGGTTGGCCGGAGGCACCCTCTCGCACGTTCCATCGGTTACCCTTGTCCGTGGGGCAGGGGTGTGCAGGAGAGTGTTCTCGATTGCTGCCCCCATGTTGTGGAACTCCTTTTCCCAGGAGGTTTGCTTGAGCCCGAGCCTGACTATCTTCCAGAGGGGGCGCAAAACTTTTTTATTTGGAAAAGTGTTTGGCAGACAGGGGTAGGTGGGGTTTGGTTGGGTTTTGGGGTGAGGTTGTAGGGGAGGATGGGAGTTTGAGGGGAGGGTGTTCTTATTGTATGTATTTTAATCTTTTAAACTTTGTGTGTGGGTTGTGAGCTGCCCTGAGCCAGTGGCATAAAAATTTGAATAAATAAATAAATAAAATAAAATAAACTAATTGGTGGTGTCCCTTCACTCTCTAGGTCATGCTCCTGATAGACATTGAGCTGGCCTACATGAACACAAACCATGAAGATTTCATCGGCTTTGCCAAGTAAGCACCAACACACCCACCCTCTTGTACTTTAATTGCATTGGTACTTGGGCCACAGGAGAACAGGCAGAAGAGAGCTTAGGATGCCCAGCATATGGTCGTGTGTGGGGGGGAAGCCAGGGACAGCTTGCAGGTACAGGGGGATGCTAGGTTTAATATGTGGGATGAATCATCAGTGTACTGAGTACTGTACAGAACTGAGAAAGATGAGGTCTCTGTTCCCAGTGAGATCACATTATAAAAGGAATGGACAACACAGTACACAGAGAGAGAGAGAGAGAGATGTTCAAAAGAGCTTGCCACCTGCAACTTGGGCTGGATTTCCAAAAGAGCTCATCTCTCAATTACCCCAGGAGGTTGTAAATTTGGCCCTAGGTTGCACAGTGAGAGCTGCTGGGCAATCAGTGTTTTTGAAAATTTAACTTTTGTTTTATTGCCTACATCAACAATATGGCTTTGATTTTGAGTGCTTTAAGCCCTGAAAGATCTGAGTCTGACCTCTTGTGGAAGACCTTGCCCATCAGGCCAAATTTTGATGCCTTTAAAGTCGAAGAAAGTTTTGCCACTGAGATCAAGATGTGTCATGATGTTGTAGACAGTGCCATCTGGAAGTGTTACAGATCTCTATCTCTCTCGTATATTAATGTTTAAAGCAGTGATGGGAACCCATGGCCAGCTTGCAACTGGTTTTTATTTGGCCCTTTTCCAGTTCCTGGATCTGGCCCCTGGATCCAGTCCCTGCCCTCAAACATGCCAAGAATGAGCTTGGAGGAAGGGAGCAAAGATGAGGGCATGCATTGAAGGAGCACAGATGGATCCATGACAAAAATCCATGATCTAGACAGACTCTGCCCATTCTGAGTGCACCCATGCCCTCAACTCCTATCTGATCTGTGGAGCTTGATCTGACTTTCAAAGTGGCCTGTGGGAGGGAACAGGTTCCCCGCCCCTGCTTTAAATGGTCTGTGGAAGACCTTGTTTACAAGAGGGAGAAGATGATCGGCTAATAAGTGACATGCTTTGGAGCAGCCTAGGAGAAGGTGCAGAGGAGAGAACAGTGGATGGATGCAGAGGAAATGATCAGGAGGCACGGAGAGATTGATGGAAGCAGGAAAAGCTGTGCCCAGAGACGTAGATGGGGCAGGACTGGTCAGGGCTTTAGGCCATGAAATTTGAACTCCCCTTCAACAGCCCAGAGGGAGATGGATTCAAGGGAGAAAAACAATGGGTTTTAAACATCTCACATCTTGTTTGGTGTCCCATCTAGCGCTCAGCAGAGGAGCAGCCAGATGAGTAAGAAGAAAGCAGCTGGCAACCAGGTAGGCAAAGCTCACTTTCATTCGGTGCGATCACAACTTGTAAGGCAGATACATACACATCCTGCTTTTCAGGCCATTGCTGGAGCAGGTTTTGGCCAGAGATGGCAGTACTTGAAAGATATAAAGAAGCAGATGTGGAGAAATACAGAGGGCCTCTCTTGCCTCTGCTGAAATGCGTTGACTAAGGTAAAGGGAAGGTGGTGTCCCTTCTACACGGGCAATTGGGATGTATGACTTCAGTGAAGCTAACCTTGCTTCTGACTACTGTCTGCGCAAGTAATGAGTTGCCTGCCAACCCCGCCCTCACTCTAGTCCGACCTCATTGGCATGTTGAATACAATCCATGGGAAATACAAATATCGGTGGTATCCTAACCTTCCCTGTGTTACCTGTGAAGAGTTCACAGAGTGTCCTGTTCCGGTGTCTCAGCTGTTACTGTAACTTTCATTCTGGCTTGTACACAGTGTTGTTCTATACATTACACTGATCATTTAGACACCAAACATGGATAGAAAATATTAACCTACGGTGGTCGTATCATATACATGTATGTTGGTTTCATGATCACTATCACATGCATCAGAGTAAGTGAAGGTAGGATATGATGCAGTGGATTCCAGGAAGGAAAAGACAAGGTGATTTCAGAGGGTTGGTGTACTGGCCACTCTAAGGAGCAGTAAAGACTGCTATAGGCTGTACTCATCATGGAGATAAGATGAAAGACTCCCCTAGTAGAAGAAAGGCTGGGA
This sequence comes from Sphenodon punctatus, assembly GCA_003113815.1. Classification (NCBI taxonomy): domain Eukaryota; kingdom Metazoa; phylum Chordata; class Lepidosauria; order Sphenodontia; family Sphenodontidae; genus Sphenodon; species Sphenodon punctatus. The sequence goes on from QEPC01005805.1 coordinate 4,592,436, forward strand.
TTCCATGCAACACTATGCTGCTGCATGAAGGAATAGCTTGGAAACTATATCGTTGGGCAGATTACAGCCCTGATACCACCCTTGTTGTCTTGATCCTAGATGTTGTGGGTCAGCCTGGACTATCCAAAGTTTCATTCATTGATCTTGTATTGCCTCAATGGTTTCATTGTATTTTGTATCTGGGCCAGCCACACATTGGAGACTAACTTGTCAGATAGTCTAATCAACAGATGAAAGTCTAGGGTGACTACAGGATGGGCACCAGGGAACCAGCCAGCCATGTAAACCCTCCTGCCAGTGCCTTGTCAAATCAGAAGGGGCTTTGCTTCATGTATAGCGCCTACTGCTTTCTGGTAGGGATGGGAAATCGGATTGAAGATCAGAATCGGATCAAAACCTGAATTTAATTGGTTTTAAATTGTATCAGAATCAGATAGTATTTCCCCGCCTGTTGACTTCAGTGGGAAAATTTCCCATTGAAGTCGATGGAAAATCGAATCTATTCAGTTTAATAGGCCGTTCATCATTCTAAGCCACAATCCTACAATGGTGAATGGGCCAAAGAAGATCCTAGCGAATTGCAGTAGCAGAGAAGGGGTGCACCCCTGGATTAATCCGATCCAATGAAAATCGGATGGATCGGGAAAATCGGGTAGATTGTATTAATCCAGTTCTGATGAAAATCGGGTGAATCGTATCAATCTGATTCTGATTTTCCTATCCCTACTTTCTGGACAGTGCTGTTGTCTCTGAATGATCTGTTCACTTCTTCTCTTAGCTGTACCATACCTTCCACATTTTAAGTGGCCAGAAGGCCAAGCCACTTAATGGGCTTGGGCAATACACTTCGCCCCACAGTGAATAAGCTCTGCCCCTCACGTACTCACATGCACCCCCTCCCCATATTCTAAGTGCATAAAGAGGAACAGACAGCCTCCTGTGTCTCATTCCATTTAGTTTCTTGTCGTTCCGTCCTCTCCCCATTATCCTCTCAAACGCTTTTCCCGGGAGGCGACCAGGAAGGAGGTGCCCGAGAGCCAAATTCTGGTCTTTTTGTCTCTCTTTCCTGAGAGGGGGACTTTGACCCCCTGAAAGAGGGACCCTGAGATGTGACACACGAAGAGGGCTTTTTGGGAGGTATGCTATACTGATCCTTCTATTTAGACTACAGGATAATCTCTGATTTCGTTCGTGGTTCATCAAGCTCTGGGGCAAGCTTGTCCCCTGCTCACACACCAACACTAGGCTACCATGTTGCAGTTTTCCCCCCTCAGTCTGTTCTGTTGACCACACATAAAATGTCTCCACTATTTGGGAACAGAGGAAGAATCTGCAGAACTCCTGGGCTCATATTTTCTGCCACCTGAAAGGGAGGCTTTAGTGCCATCTGCTTTGGGGGACTTTGGAGGCACCCAATGACGATGTTAGGACAGAACATCCCCTTGGGAAGAGGATAGGGAATGGATTGGAAAGTCTCTGATGCCCCTCTGAAGGGACCACATGGGGAGTACACTCAACAAATGGAGATAAACCAAAGTAACTACTTTGATTTAATTAAATTGAAGTAACTACTCCACTTTGGTAATGTTCTGATGAACTATGGAAACCAGGGGTGGTCAGAGTTTCCTAATCCCGAGAGATACATCCATTTACCATTAAGGGGCTGAAGAGCTGCATGTGGTTCTAGAACCACAGTTTTACCTACTTTTGGTGTAAACCAAAGTAGTACTGTGTCAATTTCCCCCCTAGCTGGGATGATAAGTGTTCACACAAGGAGTTATTTCAAAATACAAACTCCTAGTACCCCCTTCTCTTCCTACTCCTGGATAATGTTGGTTTAGTGCTTTGTTTGTGTGAACACTTCAAGAGTAAAACAGAAGTAAGGCCCAACTACATCCAATTAACTGTTTGTCGGAACGTGGCCTCTGTTCAAAGCAAATTGAGTGAAAAAGGCTTTTGTTTCCCAGAGTTATTGGGACAGCCATAGCTAGAAAGTGCTACACAGAGGACACCAGCAGCTTCTCAGAAAATAATTTGACCTAACATTCTCTCCCCTACATGCCCTCAAAGCAATATCTGGAGTGAATCCTCTTTGGAATGGATTTGGCCATTTCCTGATCTCCCCCTCTGTGCACCCGGGTAACAGTTAGAGCTTTCATACAACATTCTGCTTATCCCTGGATAGTTTGCTGGGGTAAACTACCCCATTCTGAATTTGGGGAAAGTTCCTGATTCCAAACAGGGGTACAGCTGCCTCAGAACTGAGAAGACATGTATGCTTTGAGGTACCCTCCACTGAGATATGTTACCATTACATCTGGCTGATTTGAAACCATCCTGGCTAGCTGCTGGTTTGGTTGTCAACTGAAAGAGGTGGTGGTGTTTTTTCCTTCGCAGCCCAACCTCAATATTAGGCAAGGGGGTGTGTGTGTGTGGCTATTTTAAATTTGCCTACATTTACACGAAGGACTCTTCAAATTAACTGGGGTCTCACTGCTCTGGCTTGCTAAAGTACAGAACATTCTGAAATAAGGTTTTGCGTGGTACTCCATTCCCCACTCCCGTTGGTATGGCGGTGCATGTAAATGAGGCAAGCTTGATGATGCGAGGTGGTCCACTGCTTTTGTTCTTGGCCCATGGCCTCTGGTTCTGCTGGAGTCACACACAAGTTCAGCCCTTTCGTTGGTTTCCCTGTCTCAGCACCTCATGGGGCTGTGAGGAACAAGAGTCCCAGAATAATTCTTCTCCTCAGCAAAGGCTCTTTGCTGGCGACTGCAGCTGTCTCCATAGCTACAGCTTGTGTCATTCTCTGGTCCAGTGACCAACTCCAAAATTGCTGCCTCCAATCTGTTCTAACACAGCTTCTTCCCAGGGCCCAGCCTCCCTCACACACACTAGCACAAAATGGCGCCTGCTCCCAGGTTGATCCCGAGTCCCAACTGCCATGGAAACCTCTGGTTTCTGGCCTGCAGAGAATTTTGTTATTTCTCTCTGGCACCATCTACTGTCTGATCCTGTTGTGCTATTTGATCCAACTGCAAGGACCAATAGGGACATGGGCCTCAAGGCCCAAAATTGTGACTTGTGTAGGTGAAACTGGAATAGATGACAACCCTAAAATTACCATAGGCCAGTTTTCTTCCCTGGAACAACTGGCAGCCTTAATTGCTGTGAGGCAAAGTATCACCATGCATAGGAACTGGGAGCAGGGCTCAAGGGGGTGTATTTGTACCAACCCCCTGCTCCTGCCTGGCCGTGACCCTTCAGAGCCCTCTGGGTGGGGAGCAGAGCCATGTTGATTTCCAACATGAGCAAAAGGGATCCCCCCCTGCCTCTTTCTGATGTGGCCACACCCTCTTTCTGAATGCAGTGATATCATAATGCCCAAAAGGGTGTGGGCACATTGGAAAGGTAAGGAGTAAAGGGGGTCACCACCTTGGGTGGCCAAATATGCAAACTTTTACAGGACTCTTATGAGAAATACAGATTCCAGGGCTGCACCTGGCCACCCTGTTACCTCCCCTTTCTGATATGACTACACCCCCTTTCCAAGTGCATTGATGTCACAGTGGGCGCTTTTACACAGATGGCGCTCATGGCTCGGCTCTGCCTCATCTCCTGGCGGTGTGTCTGTGTAAAGGCAGTCCGCCAGATGTGCAGGCGGTGCCTGCTCCACTCCAGCCCAGAGCACCACCAGCAGAGCAGGCCACCCAAATCTGGGGCACCAGCTGGAGGCAGAGCTGCTGTCCGTCTACTCACGAACAGCCACTGTAGCTCCACGCTTAGCCAGGGGTTGCCCAGGTAAAACCATAGAGCTGCAGGTGGTAGCCTAGGGCATCGGGCGATCCACTCGCCGCTCTATGGTGTGGTGGAAGGAGATGCTGTGTGGGCGGAGCGTGGGCTGCGGCAGCTGCCAGATCCGTATAAACCCAGCGCAGGCAGGGCTGGAGGCAGCAGGCTCAGGGGCGCACCCCTGGAGCAGATCCGGGGGGTAGCCACTCTCCAGTCCGTCTAAGACACCCAATGTTTGGAAAGGGCCTGGTCATGTGGGAAAGGGGCCGGGCGAAGGGACAATCCCATATCTCCATGAATTTAATTCTGATTACCCAGTCTGCTTCATGTAAGAGGTGCAGCTGGCTGGTCAGGAGCACCTGGAGCAGCCCTTTCTGAAGGTAGGGCTTTACTGGGTGAGTTACTGGAAGCTCTGTCCTCTGAATCACCAGGAGTCAGATACCCTGAAGGGCTAAGTGTGGAGCAGCTGAAAGCCAGCCCATCCCAGTTTCAGTTTTAGATTTGCTTGTGTAACCAGCCTGTGGTTTCTTTTTCTTTAGCAGGTTTTATTTGGGGCATGGGGTCTTGGCGGTGTTTTCGCAGCTGAGGTGCTAATTTGGTAAAAAGATTCTTACGACGATTAATTTTTGTTTTGATTTTGAGCCTCTTTCCTCCTCCTGCTCCTGCTCTCCTGAGTAACGATCTCTCTTTTCTTTGCTCTTCTCCTCTCCTCTTTGCTGCTGTTGCTATGGCCCCCCCTCCCCTTTTGCAGGATGAGATCCTGGTGAGTAGAAAGCAGCTCAGCAGGCTGCACTAAGCATTCATGGGTGCATCTGGGGAGGGCAGGAACAGCCATTGGACCATTCCATCTGCCTGGTTGTGGCAGGGGCGGAAAAGTGAGATCTGATAAATTAAGACTCAGAGGAACTGGAATACGGGCAGGTGGAGGGTTGCACAAGAATTAGGATTTCATTAGTTCCACGGAGACCGTGTGAGTGAGTTAAACCTTGAGGATTGTTCTATGGAGATCAGGAGTTGGGATCTAGGATTAATTAGATTAGTAATTATTGATTATTATATTAATAATAATTAATATAATTATTTATTGTTTTATTTATATGGCACTAGCAATGTGCCCGGCACTGTACAGTTGGGTGGCCAGATATGCAAATTTTAGAGGACTCATGAGAAATATAGGTTGTAAGGTTGCATTGGCTCCAATGCAGCCCTGCAACCTGCATTTCTTATAAGTGTCCGCTAAAATTTGCATATCTGGCCACCCTACTGTACAGTCATGAGTTGAGACCGGTCCCTGTCCCCAAGGGACTTGTAATCTAAAATGGGCAAAGAGAGGGGAGACGAGAGAGGGGAACATAGGGATATATCGATGGGGTTGAGAGATTGCAGAAGCACATGCTTAGTTTAATTACTAAGGGAGAAGGAGGATCCCAGTGGAAAAGGCAGTATAAGCAATTGACAAGCAGTCTATGGGGGTGAAGAGCTAGGGAAAGCCTGCTGGAAAAGGTAGGTTTTTAGGAAGGATTTAAAGGTTGGGAGGGAGCAGAGCGTATTTGCTCAGAGAGGGAGTTCCAGGCATTGGGAGCAGCGTGGGAGAAGGAGCAGGAGACTCTGGGGCAGGTGTGGGTGCTAGCATAGGAAGAGCGGAGTTTCCATTGGAACAGGAAGATAGGGAGGAGCAAGGCTAAGAAAAGCCTTGAAGGTGTGGACAAGGAGTTTGTGCTGGTTGCAGAGGGGGAAGCAGGAGCCAGCGGAGGAAGATGAGGAGAGCAGGGGCTAAATGTGATCAAAGAACAGGCAAGGTGGATGACCTTGGCAACCACATGTTGAGCAGAAGTGGCCAAGGTGAGAGCGGGGAAGGCTGCTCTCTGCTCCCTCTGTTGGCAGAGAGAATTTACCCATTGTGAGCTTTAGCAACGGGAAGGAAAGGAGTGAAAATCCACACATCTCTGCTGTCAGTGAATACATAGACACAAAGGACACACATATTAAGCTGCTCTCAATGCTCTCTATCACGCAAATACTTATAGACTTAATGCAGTTATATTTTTAACACAAAAATACATTTTTTGATATTCACACCAATTTATTAACACGCAGGCAGGCCACATACAATAATACCCAGATGCGTACTAACCAAGGTACGTGTAAGCTAGCACGCGCTTATGTTTCGCGTACTAATTCACGGGAAGAAGTAAGAGTTATTATAAAATAGGCGGGTCAGTAATCCCCCTGCACATATACAAAGTGTAAATAATATGTGTACATTTATAGAAAAAGTGAATGCACATGCACATATTAAAATTCATTCAACCACCCCATGCATATGCACACACCAGTTAAGTGGAGGGAATGAATTCCGGATGCACCATTGTTCCTGGACTCTGTGTCTCCTTGTGTTGTTTAATCCTCTGCTTCTTGTCTACTTCCCTCTGCTTTGCCCTCTAGAACCGCCTCCCTGTGTGAAGTTGTCCATCCGAGTGGTGGGAGAACCCCCTCTCTTTGCCACGCCAAATGGTGTGCTCCCCCCTTCTCCTCTCTAAGCATGGTGTCTATCAGTTGCTGTGCTTTGGTTTCTATGGGCTATGCCATTGCTTGAGGTTTGGGGATTTCTCATGCAGCTTTTGTCCCTCTCTACCTCAATCCCTTCCCCCTAAATCCTTGGCAGGGTATAACCCCCTAAACTTAGCCAGGTTAGCTCCTTCCTTCTATCTATTCCATGCCTGTCTCTTCTCCTATTGGGGACAGACCAAGGCCAAGTGGCCTTGACAAACCCAGTGTGTGAGGAGCACAAGCATTGTGGCAGTCCTGGTATTTGCTGTGCTGTTCTTTTTGTGTGTGAGAATGCCCTCTGCTCCTTGCCTTACCCTCAGGAGACCATGGCCATATTTAACAGTGATGATTTTCATTCCCTCAGGTTATCCGAAAGGGCTGGCTCACGATCAACAACATCGGGATCATGAAGGGCGGTTCCAAAGAATACTGGTTTGTCCTGACGGCTGAGAACCTCTCTTGGTACAAGGATGATGAGGTGAGGTTGCGGGGACTGTGTGCGTCTGATATCCAATCTCTTGAGCTACTGAGCTTCCTAAGCTCCCATTGGGGCTGAGAACTTTGCAGGATCATGATCCTTAGTTCCCCACCATGGCTGTGTGTTAGGAACACAACGTTTGCATATTGCTTCCTTGCACTTCCATAACACAATCAATACCTGCAGTGATCCTGCCTGTTGATCACCTCTTCTCACGGGGTGGGAATTGTAATCAAGGTGCTATACCCTCTGTAGCTGTGGGAGATGCGAGATGTGCGTTGTCTTAGAGGGACCTAGTTTGAAGTACATTGGGTCCTGCATGGTAGACAGTCTGTGTTCAAAAAGCCACTGACTGCCTGCAACTCTTTTGCCTTAGGCCTTGCATTTGGCTTTCAGCTGGGCCTTTTTCAGGCCAATCCCCTTTTAAATGGTGACCATCCATTTTCAAATGGGAAGTCCCCAAGCTAATTTGGATTCCGCTTTTGTAGCACTGAAGGGAACACCAGCCAGAAGTGACAGGTTCAGTATTGACTCTGGTTTGGGGTACCACATTTGAAGAATGATGTTGACAAACTGAAGAAGTCTCAGAGGGGGGCAATGAAGAGGACAAAAGGTTTAGAATGACACAAGGCGGTGGCTAAGAGTTCTTTTCACCATCTGGTGAGAAGACTGAAGCCTTCCCTTATGGACTCGGACCCAGCAATGGTCGTTCATGCCTTTGTAACCTCGAGGCTTAACTACTGCAACACTTTTTTTTATACATCTGCTCTGAAAAGTGTTTGGAGGCTCCAGCTGCACCTCCTGATGGGGGTAGGCTTCTGGGAGCACATTATACCAGTGTTCCAGGGTCTGCACTGGCTTTCTATAGCCTTCCAAACACAGGTGCTGGCTTTGACTTATAAAGCCCTAAATAGCTCGAGCCCAGCATGCCTTAAGGATTGCCTCCTCTCCTGTGTCCCATCACAATCTCTACAGTCAGCCAGAATCTGGTTGTGCTGTGTCTACATCAGATACAGACAGTGAGGACAGGGACGTTCTTAGTGATTGTTCCTAAACTTTGGAACTAAATTCCCCCTGGGGTTTGCCAAAGCCCGAGCCAGTGGGAATGCTGGGAATGGTGTAAAACTATTTTGTTTAGGTGGGTCTTTTGTGGCTGGGGATGTGTTGGGGATTAATGGATAGAATAAATTTTAATTGACTCTTATTGGTTTACTTTTTAGTATTTATGTATGCATGGTTTTACTGTAACCTGCCCTGAGGCTGTGATTTTGGGGGTAAGATGGGATAAAAGCCCAAATCAATCAATAAAAGTGCCCAGCACTAGGGAGTCAAGTGGCAGGCATGCTCCTCACAGAATCAATGCCTTGTGCAAAAATCCTAGAGCAAACCCACCCACCCCTGGCATGCTGAGCGCTCTTGCAGCTATATTTGCAGGTTGGGGAGTTTTAGAGGCTCAAGCTTTGCTTTAAATTTCAAACTGGCTTCTGCATCTGGATTCCAGAGGTGGCCAGAGCCCCCCCATTGCTCTCCCCCAGGGAGGCAGGGCTGTGGTTGAGGGGTGTAATCCACGTTAATCAGCTCCAGCTGCATGGGGCAGGGGAAGGCAGCCATCCCTTTTATCCCTGGGGGAGGGCAGCCCTTGGGATGAATACCAGCTGGAGGTCTATGCTGTTTCCCATCTGGATGGCGAGAGGCAGCACTGCCTAATTAAAACAGCTCCCTGCCAGCCAGTGTCCCTTGAATAAACTCCGGGAAACCTGGTGCTGACGAGGCAGGAGCTGCACAGAAGAAAAGAGCTTTTGTTTCAAATGGGGCGGATGGGAAAGGGGGAGCATGTTTTTATTTCTGGCTTTTCCCCTGCTCCTGCCCCTCTCTCATCAGTTCAGCCCCTTGATCTCCAGCCTCTTGGGAGGAAAAAGGAAAATACTTCCCCATTGATTCCATGGCCAGGCTCAGCTTAGCGTGTGGCAGTGCCTTTCACCCTTGGGCGAGCGCTAGGCTTCTCGGTGCTCATGCTGACCCCCTGCCCTATACCAGGATGGAACCATCTTCGTCTCCTCGGCCTCCCTGCCCCACATGAAGCTATAGTCATCCCCCTAAGCCCCACAACCCCACATTGGGATGGTATCTTCTTCCTCCACATCCCTCTGTCCCTCATGGGGCCATAACCATCAGCCTTCTGTCCCACATAGTTATAGGGATCTTAATTGAACAGACATCTTTGTCACATGGGATTACTTTCCCACAGATTACTCCACCCCTATCTATCCCTCAGAGCTGCTTTGCCTTCATCCCCAGGCCCCAAGGCCTGCATGGAACTGACCCCATCACGCACACCCCTCGGGCCTTCTCTTCTCACACCTCAACACGCAGAGGGCTTTCGGCATCCCTGCCCTTGGCGTTACCCGTTACACACAGTGCTTGTCAAGGGCCCAAGAGCCTCCCTCACTTTTTAAAAGAAGAATTGGGCTGTGTGCAGGATTTGAGAAATGCTTTGGGTCCCCGCTTCTCTCTCACGAGGCTCAGGAGAGAGAGCAATCTAGGGCTGCCCCTCCTCTGCTGGTTGAAGAACTGGTTGTAAACGTTCGGGCATCTGGTGAGCAAATCAGGGTAGGCTCTGTGGCAGAAGGGAGCTGGGCTGGGCTGGACTAGCACCTCTGCCAGAATGGAGATCGGTTATGGCAGGGCTGGGCTGTGAGTCTGAGCAGAGACATCTGGGCTCCATTAGTGAAATACCAGCCTTTCCGCAAAGCCGGTTTGTTTTCTTTCTCCCCGCTCTCCTCCAAAAGAAAGGAATTGGAACTTGAAAGTGTCTTAAAGGGCCCAACCTTGAGCCTTAGCACAGACATGGCTCCTGCCATTCTGGGGGAGACTGGCAGAGTGCTGGGGGAATGGGAGGAGAAAGGGGAGGCCATGTGGGGGTGGAAAGCTGCCTTGCCGCCACAAGCCCTTTTCCCTTGCATTTGCTCTGTCTTCTGCCTCAAGCTGCTTGTCAGAGCGCTATATCCCTCACCTGTGGCGGGGAACGCGGGGGTGGAATCTGGGCAATCCTTGTGAGAGTGTCCTCGTCTCGGGTGTGCTGCGGCGTTCTGCTGGGAGCAGATTTGTGGGGAAGGGTATGGTAGATTGGTGACATCGTAGATCTACTGGTCTTTCAAAAGGTTGTTGTTGCACTCAGTGGGGCTGAATTAATCGTCGTGGTGCAATAGAACCCTTAGGTATTAAACTGTAAGTCATGATGGTGATTTGGCATACCATGAAAACCTAAACACAATGGAATAGGATTTCTTCTTCCCAGTTCCCTCTATGTACTTAGCCCAGCTACACAGCTGGGGCCCAGGCCTTGTCCTGAAATTACTCCCTTTCCCCCACTCATTCTCTAGGTGGCAGTGGGTGTTGCCAATGCTGACCTTTGACTGGTGAGGCTAGGGGAAAGGTTTGCCTCGTAAGTAAGATGGAAGGAAGAATGTGCTACGTGCTTCCTGTTAGCATGGCTCAGTACCCATGGGAAAAGACTATCAGGCCTGTGCTAGACATGTGTGGGAAAACATATACTCAGGATGTGTGTGACTGTGTGCATGTCACACGTGTTGATGCACAGCGTGAAAGCACGCTGTTTCTTTGTGTGTGAAAGGACTGTAGAATGTAATCCTTCCTGCATGAGTTTAGCCTATGGAAGGCTTTAATGATTTGACTTCTATACATGTGAGGGCATCAGAGTATTTCCGTAGCTGAATCTGTGTGTGTGTTTTCACGTGCGTGTATTCTGCTGTAGTGCATGGTGGAATCTGCCAAAAGAAGCTGACCGAGTACAACAAAATGAGAATCCTAAAATGTCACAGTGCAGCAAAACTGCAGCTTGCAGATCTGGTGGCCTGTTCTGCACAGACCAGAAATGTTAAGATTAGAAGAACTGGCAAAAAGCTCTCTGAGCCCAGTTTTGTGCGTGTGCGTGTGTGTGTGTGTGAGAGAGAGATTATGCAAATACAGTGTTTGATTTGGAATGTATGTGAGTGATTGTCTACAGGTTGTGCAAGTATGTGCACCCATGAATAAGTCTCTGAGTGGATGAATGGTGCATGGGTGTAGGAAAATCTATAGATCCATGCACGTGGCAGATCTTTTTCAATTCCTTCACACACACCTTCAATTCCTACTGAGTCAGAGCTGTGCCCTGGCTCTGCAGTGGGCTGGCTTTGTATGTCCCTTCCATCACAGGAACCCACAGATGCTCCTTCTGGCCGGAGGGCCTTATTCCTGCACTTGTAACTGTCTGTTCTCTGTGCCCCACGCTTAGACGGTTTCCCCCTTTCTAGGTAAGAAGCTCAGTAAAAGGCTTGCCTCCCATTCCCTCTTAAACCCCAGCTTCTAGAAACAATGAGCAAGTCACTCTTCCTGTATCCAACTGCAGCTCTTGTGTCTTAAGCTCCAGATCCTGCCAATTGAAACTCTGTCTGCCCATCTGTCTACCCTCCCCTGCGTCTCAAGCTCTGTCAGCCATCAGGATGAAACCGCAACAAGCACAATTCAGCTGCGAAATAGATTTTGTCATTTTTCTGCCTTGAGTTCATGTGGCCGAGTCTGCTCTGTGATCCTGTCTGCCCTTCTCTATCACTTTGGCCTTGGAGTTTCTCTCCCTACCTGACTCTCGGCATCTTCTTTTGCTCCCGCTCTCCCCTTTTCATTCATTCATTCATTCTTGCTGTCCTCCCTTCTCAATCAGTCTCTCTCACTCTTTTTCATAGCTTCTTATGCTCTTCATTTATTTGTCATTTCTCTCTTTCTTCCACTTACTCATTCCCTCCCATCCCACATCCTGTATTTAAAAAGTCCAGAACCAGCTTTAAAGGAAAAATTACTCTTGGAAGCTTCAAACCTCGAGCTTTCTTCATTCTTTTTAATGATCAAAATTTTGTACAGCATAACCTCTCCCCTCCCCAGCCTCTTCCCCCTGATTAATCCCAGAGGGGGTGCTAAGCGAGGCAGCAGTCAGCCAAACACGATGTCAGATGAAAGCCCCTGCCCACGGCAGCATGTGCACACCCAGGAAACACCAGCACAAGAAGACATGCCACCCTGAATGGTTCTTTCTAGGTGAAGCCAAAAGGAACAGCTGCATACAGGGGGAGAGGAGAGGGGAATGAGAAATAGACAGGCAGACGGAGAAGGAGATCGAGGTGGTGGATAGCAGGAGGCCAAATTGTGGATCCTAGAGGGCTTTTCCCAGTTGAACTGGGGGAATGGGGTTGGGGAACTTGCCATGCAATTATCAAAGCCCAGCCTTTTCCTTGCCATGCAGGCGTTTTCGTCCCTGTGCGGCACCGGCAGTGTATGTGGTGTATCCCAGCACAGCCTAACCAATGTGCAGACTACTGTACAATCTCGTAGTCCTGAACAGGTAGTCTGAACACTGGGCAGACGGAGTGGAGCCTCTGTGTCCAGCAATCCAGCTAGCGGCAGCGCATTACTCCTTCCCCTGTTCTTGCCTCTCTTTAGGGGAACAGAGACCGGGTGGGGGGGGAAGCCCAAGTCCCGGTGGAAAGAAGATTCCTCCATTGGTGGCCAGGAAGGAGAGTCGCTTCTTCCCACCTTGAGTGAACCACCAAACCCCTTTCCTCCTCCAGCGCCGGCATCGGAAGGCTGACACCCCATCTTCTCTGGGCGCCTCGTACCTTTAAAAAATAAAAATAAATTACTGCCGTTCGAATGAGGGAAGAAATGTCTCCTAAGCCATGGCAGTCACCCAGATGTGCAGAATCCTCAGCCCCCACATCTGGTGCAGTTCTTGGTGGCAGGAGGAATGGTGAGGCCCGACGATTCTGGATCTTCTTCCATCCAACTTTGTAGAACGCAGCTCTGCCCGGCATCTGGAGCCGAGAGCAAAGAAAACCAGCCTTAATTTCCGAGCCCATAACAAGGGTCCTTTGACCCGCATTGGCCAGTTGCCTTTGCAGCTAGCCTTCGGCTACCACTGGAGTGATCTGAGTCCCCTCCCTTGCCCCCCCCACCCCCCCACGTCTGGCACTCATTGTACCTCCCTCCCTCTTTCTGGTCTTTGCTCCCTCCCTTCTCTTGCTTCCCTTCTGTCCTTCTGCTTCAATTGACGTGGCAGTGCAAAGCTAACTAGACTTGAAGGAGGAGCTTGCTGGCTGCTGGGAAGGTCAGAGGTGTACAGGAAGTGAGCCGTCTGATGTATAAGGTTGCGCGGGGGAAAGGAAGGCTCCATACCTTGGATGGAAACTTGAAGAATGTTGTCTCCTCTCTGGAGCTCAGCTCCTGTGTAGCAATTCCAGATGTTCTCTGGGACATGTGGTTCACTTCCTCTCTGGTGCTGTGGGGATAAAGAGGTCTTTATGTGTAATATACAACCCACCGACACGCACTGGGGAGGGGGAGCTGGAGAAAGGGGGAGTTTAAATCAACAGCTAAAAATGCAACCACCTTGTCCCTAGCTACTTAAGCACAGCAGGCAAGGAGGGGTCAGTTATTATTTATATATCCTCTTTTAGTTTTCAAAATGCTTTACCATCCTTATCTAGATCATCTTCACAACAACCCTGTGAGGTAGGTCATTTTTATTCCCATTTTACAGTTAGAGAACTGAGGCTGAGGTAGTTACCTCCCAAGACCACTCAGTGAATTCATGACTTAAGACAGGATTTGAACCCTGATCTCCCAGGTTTAAGTCCAACCCCCTATCTACTAGGCTACATTAGTTCTCAAAGGCTAACTTTCTCAATTAATTAATTAATTCAAATTTCTACCCTGCCCTTCCTCTAAGGCTCAGGGCGGCTTACAGCATTTTAAAACACAAAATGCAGTAAAATCGCTTTTTAAAAAACCCACCCTTGCCCCTAAGCGCACCCACCCCAACCCCTATTCCCACCTGCTGAACACTTTGCTAAAAATAAAGGTTTTACACTGCCTCTGGAATATGCTCAGCCTTGGGCTCTGATGGACCCCCAGGGGAAGGGAGTTTCACAATACTGGGGCAGCAACCAAGAACGCCTCTCAGCGGGCCCCTTGTATGAATAAGATTGGCAGGTGGTCCCTGCAAGCGAGCGCTCCCAGCTGACCACAGGGGGTGCAATGGAGCATGTTAGGAAAGGCGGTCTTTCCGATGTGTGGTGCCCAGGCCGTTTAGGACTTTAAAGGCCCCAAACAGCACCTTGAATTGGGCCTGGAAAGCTATAGGAAACCAGTGCAGACTGTAAAGCACCGGTTTAATGAAAGACTCCTCCCACCCCTGAAGGAGCCAGGCTGCCGTGTTCTGTACGGCTGCAGCTTCCGAGCAGTCATTAAGGGCAGCCCCATGTAGAGCGTGTTGCAATACTCGAGCCTTGAGGTAATGCAGGCATGGATGATGGCAGCCAGATCTGAATCAGAAAGAAAGGGCCGCAGCCTCCGCACCAGATGGGAGTTGGTGAAAAGCGCACCTGGCCACTGCCACCACCTGATGTTCCAGGCACAGCAAGGAGTCTGGAAGTGCTCCAAGGCTGTGACCCTGGGTAACCAGAGGGGGCCAGAAGGCCTCAATGATAGGGGTCTCAATCTCCTCCAAGTCGCAGGGTCAGCCAACCATCATCACTTCAGTCTTGTCTGGATTCAGCTTCAATCGGCTCATCCTCCTCCAGTCCCCAACAGCAGCCAGGCACTGGGAAAGCACCGAGACTGTGGGACCTGGTTCGGATCAGATGAAAAAGAGACTTAGAGCCGGGTGTCATCGAAATACTGATGGCATTTCACTCCAAGCCTCTGAATGATCTCACCCAGCGGCCTCAAGCACACGTTGAACAAGAGGAGAGACCAGAGGGAACCCTTCAGGATACCACAGGGGAGGTCCCAAGGGGATGACAAGCAATCACCCATCACCACCCGCTGGTATCTCCCTGACAGGGAATAAACAGCACCACCCAAGAGCAGTTCCACATGCCCCTGCCAAATCCCACAGTCGTCTCAACACCTCATGGTCAACTGTATCAAAGGCCACTAAAAGGTCTAACAAGATCAACAGGGCACAGTTCCCTTTGTTGTTGTTATTATTATTATTATTATTATTATTAACAAACATTTATATAGCGCCAGCAGTGTACCTGGCACTTTACAAAGTAATAAAATAGACACGGTCCCTGCCCCTAGGGCTTACAATCTGAGAGACAGGAGCTGGGGGAGAGACTTAGGAAGGGGAACAGAGGGAGAGACAAGGGGTCTAACATTCATGAAGATGCGAGGTCTCAAGTGCACGTACTTGGCTTGGTTACAATGAGAATGACAGCAGGCAGGTCCATGTTGCAAGGATAAGGGTAAACCGATCGTAGGTATAGGAACTTTGTCTCCCCAAGCATAGATCATCAGCTAAGGCCACAAGTTCAGTCTCCATGCTATACCGTGAATGAAAACCTCAATAAAATGGGTCCAGGAATCCGATAGCATCGAGATGAGCCTGAAGTGGCTGGGCAACCACCTGTTAATAACCTTCCCTAAAAAGGGAAGGTTAGAGACAGGGTGATATCTGGCAGGGAATCAGCATTCAAAGATGGTTTCCTGAGCAGGGGCCAAACAACAGCAGTTTTAAGGGTGTCCAACAACCTACCCTCCTAAAGGAAGACATTGACAACCCTAGGCCCCCCAACGTCTCCCAGCTGGCTTTCACCAGCCAGGACAGGCAAGGATCTAATTCACAACTGGTCCCTAGGGGCAGGGACCGTGTCTATTTTATTACTTTGTAAAGTGCCAGCTACACTGCTGGCGCTATATAAATGTTTGTTAATAATAATAATAATAATTAATAACTGATTGCCTGCATTGCTCCAAGCATATCCTCCACATCAGTGGGTGACATTAATTGAAACTAATCCAAACCGACAGCACAAGTCTGAGCTTCCACAACCTCAAACTCTGACTCTGCAGTCAAAGTAGCAACACCCAAGTTGTGGTGAATGTGAGCGATTTTGTCTGCAAAGTAATGAATAAAAATGTAACAGCAGGCAATAGATGACTTTAGTTCATGATGGAGACAGACTGGATTAACCAGGCCGTTCGCCACCTGGAACAGCTCCACAGGATGAGACTTTGCAGATGCTATGATAGTGGAGAAAGCTTTTTTGCTGCCATCACAGCTACAGCATAGTCCTTCAAAAATTATATATACTGCACAATCGGTTGGCTTCAGTGCAAGTTGAGCTCCACCTGCACTCTAACTGCCTACCCTCCTACTTCAGCTACCTCAGGTCCCCTATATACCAGGGGGGTCTATGCTGTTGCAGCAGTGGGAGCAGATGCCTGGGTGTAGCCGTGTCAATGGGCTGCCCTGTCGGCAGGAGGGGCGGGATATAAATTTTAAATAAATTTAAAAATGGCTGTGGTCAATATGTCATTCCACAAGACAACCAGGTCATCAACAGAGTAGCCGTCAAGATCAGTGGGTAAATCCCTCAGAGAGTACTGGAAACCAATTGGATCCAGTAGTCTCCAGGAGCAGACCAAGCTAACTGATCTACCATCCTGATGGGGGCATAGGAGGGCAGGGATCTGGACCTTCAGAAGGTAATGGTCTGACCATGACAACAGTGTCAAATAGCAACACCTCAAATAATTGGAACCCCTGTTTCCAGACCAGTGCAAAACATCAAATTCAATGTGTGTCCTGCCTCATGTGTTGCGCCAAATGTTATTTGGGATAGACCCGTGGTTGTCATGGAGGCCATGAAGTCCTGCTCTGACCCCAAAAGGTTAATCTCAGCATGGATGTTAAAGACTGGGTGACCTCAAGACCAAGTCTGAGACCAACTCAGGTAGCTTGGTCAGGACGTCTGCTGTGCAGCAGGGTGGTCGATTCACCAGCAAAATCCCCAGTCTATTTCTGGCCTCCAACACAAGGTGGACACACTCTATATTGGATGAGTTAGGCACTGGATACCCTCAAAAGACCAGGGTGTCTTTATAGATCACTGCCACTCCATCCCCCCACCCCCTCCCCAGCCCCCAAACCTAGGCTGGTGCTGCACTGACCTGGCTGGCACCATCTAGGACTTTATAGACCCAGATGCCTCATCCAACCACGTTTCTGTAATGCATACGAGGTCAGCAGCCTCATCCTGAAGATCAAAGCTGGATGATGATTTATTTGCATTAAAATAAAACATCAATTTCAGATCAGGGGCCCCACTAGCCTCAACCCCCAAATATCCTGAGACAGAAGGGGAGTGGGGACATGGGAACAGACACTAAGTGCCTCTCCTGATATCCCCAATGACCTTTCTCCCCCACCCCGCCATACCTCCCCATGCCCAGCACAACCCCAATTGTTTCAGTAGCTGCCCCACTCTCCCCCACAAACAGCCCCCCTCCCCTCTGGCTCCTGATTACCAATCCCCACCCCCTGACAGTAACCCTCAAAAGGCCAACAAGGCCCTGGGATGGGACAAGGGGTGGGGGAGAGATTACTCTGAGAGTCCAGTATCCCCAGAGGCCGATTGGCAAAAGAAGCAGGTGGGAGAAACCCCCCACTTCCCCAACCCAAACCTGCCTTCCTCAAGGAGAGCTTCCACCCCGAACTCATCCCAACCACGCTCTTCACACCTCCCCTACCCCAATAAAACCCACACTCTTCACACCCCCATGCACATATCTCTACTCTCACAGGGGGGCCCTGGCTTGAACCCCACCTCACAGAGAGGACAGGACACAAACCCCAACTCACCCCCAAGCCCCACCATACCCCCCTTTTGTCCATACCTCTTCCTCTCACCAAGGGGTCCCAGAAACCCCCCTCCCCCTCATGCCAGTACCCCTCCTTCTCACCAAGGGGGCCCAGCAAATTCATCTACCCCTCCACCCCATGCCAGTACCCCTCCCTCTCACCAAAGGGTCCTGGCAAATTCATCTACCCCTCCACCCCATGCCAGTACCCCTCCCTCTCACCAAAGGGTCCTGGCAAATTCACCCCACCACCACCATGCCAGTACCCCTCCCTCTCACTGAGGGGCTCTGCGACTCCTCCCCCCCTTCTAAAATCCCATCCACCAACCTACTCCCCATAGTCTTGTCAAGCTCCCCCATTTGCTACCTCACCCCAACTTAAAATAAACCCCATCTCCCTGAGGAAAAGAGTTACTAATATAAAATATTAGCTGCAGGCAGGTATAAGGGCCCCTGTGGCCTTTGGCAGCCGCCTGCAGGCAGCTTCTCTTATGGGAGCTGGGAGACAGGCAACCCAGGTGCGGATGGTAAGCAGTCCCAACAGCAGTCCCCATAGCAGCTCCACAATGACCCTTGTCTTTCCTAGGCAGCACAAGACCCTCATCATGAATACTCTGCCTAGAAGAACTGTGTAAACGCTGAGGACATCATTAATCTTGGCACTAGTGTCAGGCTTGCTTCTCTTCTGGGGCTGGTTCAGTCCTGAGGGCAGCTGTAAGTTGCAGTCTCTCTGCCATGGCCTTGTGGGCCTTAGCCACAGTGCACACAAACACTCCAGTTCAGACGCATCCGCAGCTACTCCCGACTCCCTCTTAGGAAGATCCTTTCTGGAGAGTAAGGAAGCGCTTATGGTTCAAGGAAATAGCTAATAAGGATGGGCATTCCAGATTTGGATTGATCCATAAACGGATCAATCTGAATGATGCCTTGCTTCCAGATCTAGATTTCCCCACAGGGTCCTGGAGTGTCCTTACTGGCCTTGGGGGACTTGATAAAAGCTCCGCTGGTGCACCACTGCTGTTTGGGGGGTGGGGGGCACTTGGCAAGTTCCCTCACTGCAGTGCGCTGCTGAACCCCTGGCTCTGGATCGTGCATGTGGGTACAACTACCATGGAGCAAGGGGGCTCATTGAACCCAGGCCGTGGACTCTGAGGGGGTTCTATGCAAGTGACCCAAGTGTTGCTGGGAAATTTTCAGAGGGAGAGGGAGTAGGGCCAACGCACCATCCTCAACCACTCTGAAAGCTTCCTAGTGGCAGTCGGGCTGCTTGCAAAGGGCCCTGCCAAGAAGGAAGTGGGCAAAAATGGCAGAGTACTCTCCTCCCCCACTCCCCCTAAAACTAATTGGTTAGCAGAGTTGCTGCTGCTCCAACAGGGGGTGGGCTGGGAGCTCAAGTGGCACTGCTTTCATGGGCAAGCCCTACTCCCACCCTGGAGACCCCACCCCCTTGCCCTTATGGGGGCCCATAATTTTGACATGAACCGGGGGGCACCACACCCTTGCTACACGACTGACTTAATTTCTCAGTGCCTCAGTTTCCCCACCTCTAATTGAGGACGGGGTTGATATCGTTGGGCAAACCAACAAATGAAAGTCCCTGTGCCAGTATTATTCTACTCTGTTCCAGAGAACAATATGGAACATTTTGGCTATACTCCCAGGGTCTGCCTGGAGTAAGTGGGAGACAGCCATGGCAAAGCTTTCCCAGGGATTAGTCTCTGAAATACAAGAGATTTGGTCTCCCAGCTGCTCACCAGCGTGAGGAAAAATAAAATATGCCTCTGCTCCTCCAAGCACTGCACTGACGCAAGCCCCATTCATGTCAACAATAATTACACTGGCATAGCACCTTGTGAATCGGGGTCTAAGTAAGCCCTTCACAGTACAGCACTAGGCACATTGTTGGCGCTCTATAAATTTAATAATAATGATAATTAAATATTAAAGCACAGTCTTGTAGGTATTATTATCATCAACAACAATAATAATATTTCACCCAGTGGGTAGATAAACTTCTTTATTAGCTGATGCTGGTGGAAAAATCTTGATGGGATTCTGAGCAGTTTATTCCTGTGGAAGCACTGAGGAGGAAACAGCAGCATTTTAGTTGTATTTTGTCATCCTTATCTTGATTAAGTTATAAATCAGAACATGGAAGCAAGATTTGTTTGAGAGAGGAAGGGCTTTGACGCTGGATTAGGGGCAGTAGGGGGAGAGCGCGAGGTGATGGAGGCCCCGTCCAGTCCAGCTTTGTGGGGGGAGTTTCAGGAAGTGACGCCGGCCGATGCGGCGGATGTCTTGGGGTCTGTGAGGGCCACCTGTTGCGAACTTGATCCATGCCCATCCTGGTTGGTGAAAGCCTCCAGGGAGACGTTGGGGACGGTGCTGGCGAGGGTAGTGAATGCGTCCTTGCAGTAGGGGAGGTTGTCACCCAGCCTCAAGGAGGCTGTGGTGCGCCCCCTGCTGAAGAAACCATCTTTGGATGTGGATACGCTCGCCAGTTACTGACTTGTCTCTAACCTTCCCTTTTTAGGGAAGGTTAATGAGCGGGCGGTGGTGATCCAGCTCCAGGCGCATCTAGATAGCATTGGTTTCCTGGACCCTTTTCAATCTGGGTTCCACCCCAGCTATGACACTGAGACGGCGTTGGTGGCCTTGGTCGATGATCTCCACCGGGAGATGGATGCAGGATGTTCAACATTTCTCATCCTGCTAGATCTCTCGGCCGCTTTTGATACCGTGGACCATGGGCTGCTGTTGAGATGGCTG
>QEPC01005805.1:4613802-4626165 GCA_003113815.1 Sphenodon punctatus
GGGGTTAGAGGGCTTTATCTCCCCTACCCTATTTATTGTTTTATTGAGTTCCCGGGCCCTGCTTTAATACTCTGAATTTGTATTTGATATGTTTTAATTGTTTTTAGATATATTTTATATTATTGTTTTTTGTTGTTGTAAGCCGCCCCGAGCTGTTTTTGGGAGGGACGGGGTAAAAATCGAATGAATGAATGAATGATAATGAAGGGGCTGGTTGCATGGGTGTGAAGGGTGAGTGACAGGTGGTTGTGTGTTTGGGTGCGTGGGAGGGAGGGAGGGAGAGCGAGAGGGGTGAATGAAGTGAACGGTTGCAATGGGTGAATGAAGAGCTCCCACTGGTATTAGAAACAGCGCGTTGCCACAAACCTAAAGAGCAGCAGCAGGGCCCGAGCCGCATAGTAACAACAGTAGAATTGTTGGGGCAGCGGGGACCTTTCAGGATCAGCAGCAATGGGGATCATGCTTCTTGCAGGGCTTCCCAAACTGTGGGACCTAGGGAGACTGGGGGGCCTAGAGGCCCCTATTACCTCTACCTAATGCTGGCCCGGAGTCCCCTCATCTTGTCGTTTCTCTCAGTGCTGGTTCCTTTAAGAGGTGTGAGATTGATCCGGTCTGATAACACTAATTCTTAATTATAGGAGGAGAAGGAGTCTAGGATTGGCCGTTGATTCAAATGGACTTGAAATTTGGTCTGTTCTCCAGATTTACACCAGCAAAGCTTTGAGCAGTGGGTACAAACCCTACATGCAGTACAAGCCGATATGCTCATTGTAAAAGCATGAATCCTGTTTTATTTATATATATATATATAGATCCTAGTTCTCCCCCTCTGATTTTTGTGTGTGTTTGTCAGGCTGATGGGAGAGAGCCTAGCCCCACCCTATCCCTTTTGGCTGCTGCTGGGATGTCTCAACCGCCGCACACACTGTTTGATTGCTAACATATGGGCAGGGGGCTCAGCCAAAGCTTTGAAGGGCTCAGCCCTCTGCAGCTCGTTACACACTTCTCTGTCTCTACATTCAGGAAATGAAGTTAGAGGGTTGATATAAAACAGACTGGGCTGAAAACCGAGAAGATGGAAATAGTGGAAAGGCCGGAGCCAGGACTTGAAAGAGAGAGCTTTGGTGAGATGGGGAGTCAGAATACCTGCAGCTTAATATGTCTGGGTTCATTGTTCTCATTCGCGGGTCTGCATTTTTACATCTGGGCACCACTGCTCTACCTCTTCTATGAATCTCATTACCCCCAAGGCTTAGAATTGAAATCTGGCACTAGTGAGAAGCAATGTGTGTTAAATTTCCCCTAGCCCAGGGGTGGGGAAACTTTTCCCTCCTAGGGCCCAATTTGAAATTTGGTTAAAGTTCCAAGGGCAGCATACAAGTTGTGGGGGGGAGTGCTTTAGCGGTACGTTTAGGAAGTTATCTGTCCCCTATCCTTGTGTGTGCATGCTCTCATCTCTGCTCCCTTACCCTGAACTCAGTCTTTCAGTGCTTATGAGTAGGAACTGGATCTAGGGGCCAAATAAAAACTAGCTGTGGACTGCATTTGGCCCATGCCTAGAGGGCTAGTTCGACTCTTACTCTATTGATGCACTAGCCTAGTTCCTGGAGTTAGTGTTCTGTACAATGAAATTCACTGCCTTCAAAACCCCAAGAATATTAAATACTCCACCCTAACATTTTTGGAACAGAGGACGGAGCATTAATGCTTTTACAGTGGGCATATCAGCTTGTACTGCATGTAGGGTTTGTATTCTGCTCAAAGCTTCGCTGATGTAAATCTGGAGAACAGACCAAATCTCAAGTCCATTTGAATCAGTGGCCAGATTCTCATTGCTGTTTATGGGTCCAGGATGTTTGTCTTAATGTCATTGGGATCACTGTCACTTGACAGCAATGTAAATGAGATCAGGATCGATCACCAGAACTGCGGTTCCTGGCAGTAGTGTGAAAATGACAGCATGCAGAGGGTGGAAGTGTTATAGAAGCAACTGCCATGTGATGAGAAGAACTCTAAGGCCTTCCTAAAACATGGTGCTGAAAGGCTGAAAATCATGTATTATTCATCCTCTAGGCCAGGGAACCTTTTTCTTCCGGGGACAACATTGAAAATGTATACTTGGTATGTGAGCTGGATAAGAGTTGAGGGATGGGAGCCTAAGGTGCACAGTCAGGATGGGGAAGAGTCCAAATCATGCATCCAACCCCACAGATATCCTCAAGTGCCTGCCCTCATCTCTACTCCTGAGTGCACTTCTTCAGTGACTAAAGGTGTAGGGTTGGATCTGTGGGCCAGATCCAGGAATTGAGAGGGGCCATATAAACACTGTCCATGGCCTGCAGGCCAGGCGTTCCCCAGCTCGAGGGGGAATTTGGCCCATGCCCTAGAGGATTAGGTGCTGGTGGCCTTAGGCTGGTGGTTCTCAAACCTTTTTAAACTGCACCCTGCTTTCCTCTTGTCTGGGCAGTTGAAGCCCCTTCCCCACCTCAAACAATACAGACACCTTGTTCCCTCTCTTCATCTCCCCTTCTCACCCTCCCATCGATTCTTCTCTTTCTCCCTCTTGTTCTTTGACACGATCTCTCCCTCTTGCCACCCCATTATTATTGTGCCCCCACTTTGAGAACCACTGCTCTTCTGATTCTTCTTTTTCACTTAACCTCAAACTTCCCTAATATTGTGGAAAATTAAAATCCCACGCAGGTTTGGAAGCAAGCGCCACCCCTGATTTCATTCCTTACTTCAGACACTCTGTCTTTGGCATTCACCTGTTTGGAGCAGATGTGGGCAAAGTTTCCAACCCCCTGAGCCGCATGCCAAAATCTTCATATGGCCAACAGTCACAAGACGCACATGCTTGCAAGCACACACGAATCTCTCCTGGTTCATGATCGGTTGATGGAGCTAATGCTCAAGCACACACAAATCTCTCCTGCTTCATGATCGGTTGATGGAGCTAATGCTCAAGCACATACAACCCTCTCCTGCTTCATGATTGGTTGATGGAGCTAATGCTCTGCGGTTCCGGTGCCTGAGATTCTGAGGAACAGCTGCGATTCAACTGCTGAGATTTAGGTGCAATAAAGTAAGACACAGGGCCATAAGGCAGCATGATACCCAGGACCAGCCCTGGCTGAGAGTTGCGCTTGAACTGCCCAAGAGCCACATGTGGCTCCTGAGTTGCAGAGAGTACGTAGCTCACATGTAGGTAATGCAAAAGTAGCTTTCAGTGAGAATGCGATTGCTGATTCAGGATTTTAGGGTATTTATAAATGAGACAGTAGCCTACACCAGGAGGTTGGTCAGCCCATGTTCGCTGCCCATTTATTATTAGGTGGCCTCGAGATGCGTGCTCCCCTGCACCACAGAGCCTCCACTCATGGTGTAGGCCTGGAGCATCACCAGCCTACCGTGTGGGCCAGTTCCGGCCAAAGTTCGCCCGTGTGTCCGTCCCCATCTATTAGAGCGCACACAGCCTCTGTGTGGGCAGTCCCCATTTACTTTCACTTCGGAGTGCTCCAAAAGGGCAACCCCTCCCCCCAGGAAGCAAACAATGGGGAAAGCTTCCTGAATCTAGAATTCCCCACGACTGAGAGTCATAAGGGAGGTGGGGGTGGGTGGATGGAACGTTTATTGGGGGCTGACCAGACCAAACACAGGACTCCTTAGTAATGGGTTCCCTTTACTGTCACATTTAACCCACAGCAGAAATGTGTTGACCTTACAGTACATGAAATGAATGTGTTAGGTCTCAGTCAGGTTCCTTAATCAACAGTCATCCACATTGCAAAATGATGTCCTCGCCTACTAATTGGGAACAATCAGCACCTTGGTTGCCACCATCCATGGTAAAGAGCCCATGGGCATTGAGAGGTAGACATCACTCCTATCTCTTGATTCCAGACTAGCTGGAGAGAAGCTCGGCTTTCTGCGTGTCCTAGAGAATCATCCTTTCCTGTTCTATGGGCCCTAGAGAATATCAGTCTTCAGGACCTCTTTAATCCACACAGTATTTATTCTGAAAGTCATGCAGCAACCTCGCATCATTTGACCATCCATTGGAGCTCTTAATCATGTAGAGGGATTGCAATGCCTAGAGAATAATGAGGCTCGATTAGTTAGTTAGCTAATGGGTGGGGAACCAGTTAAACCAGAACAGCAGCAACACCATTTTGAGACACTTCTCTGCCCTTGTGTTTTCCAGTCGGATTTTGGGATCTCTGTTCACAGGCTGCCTGCGTTTTCCATTCCCCTTCCTCCTACAAAAGATCACATTTCATTACATTTTCAGCCAAAACAGGCATGACGTACTGTACGCACCAGACACCCACACACAGGGGCATAGTTAACTACAGGATATAGTTCTACTAGAATATCACATCTGTGCTGTGCCTTGGTGAAACTGATACAGTGGTTCCCCCTCTTGGTCACTTTTGGTATAGCAATAACTGCCTCCATTTGAATGCTTGCAAACAGGACTGTAAGTCAATTTCAGATTGGAAATGCATTACATGAGTGAAAATCACTCCAATCTTACACTTTTACAGGACCAATTGCTCTTCATTTTTTTAGGGTTAAAGAAAGCAACAAAAAATCACTATGTTTTGTAATCCCACTCACTCTTGGATCTAAACGTTAAAAAAAAAAACCTCCCAAAATCTAGGTTTAGATTTTCAAAAATTATTTGGCATCTTAGTCCCAAATTGTGTAAAATCTCCGAACCCCATTCTGTGCATTTATTATTCTCAGCTTGAGTACCCAAGACGTGAGGAGCTCAGGATGACTAGTAACTCAGGGAGCATTCGCAAGAGTGTCTTCTCTCACATTTTTAAATTTCTTGCAGGAGAGAACAATTGTGCTTTATCTCTTATATCACGTTCCTCTGGCTTTGAATTTTGTCTTTGGTGCTTACACTGCCATGCTAACGATCAGGCTAGAAACTGCAGCTAACAAGAGGGTGCTACAAGGCTGTCCCACGTGTCTCAATGCAGCTGGTAGACTAAAAATGCGTGTGAGGAAGCTAGCTCGATTGTTACATCTCAGGCTGCATTCACAAGAAACAGAAAAACCCAACTTAAACTGCTTCCCCCACATTTTTATTGCCCGTGTAAATGAGTTAGCTTGCAAGATCCAGCGTGAGCAGATTGTAAATCACCCGCAACTAACAAGCTAAAAAGTCTCCTTGTTCTTGCTGATCTGGGATGTGAGAGACCCCATTGCTGACTGACTTAGAGGGTTGAAGAGACCCCATTGCTGACCAGCTTTCAGGGGAGAGATACTAGGCTGTGAAGGGCCTGTCCCTGACTGACTCTCAGGGGTGTGGGAACCAGATTTGGAAGGGGCTTCATTGCTGTATGACTCTGAAGGGAGGAAGAACTGGGCTATGAGGGGCCCATGCGGGATGGCTGTGGAGAAGGCGAGCCAAGCTGTGAGGGGCCTTGTCACTGACTGACTCTGAGAAGTGCAGGGAGATGGACTGTGACTGACTCTGAGGGGCCAGGGAGCTGGGCTGTATTACTGACTGACTCTGAGGGGAGGAAGAGCTGAGTTTTGAGGGACCCCATTGTTGGCTGACTGAGGGTTAAGGGGGCTAGGCTGTGAGGAGCCTCATTGCTGATTCTGAAGGTGGGAAACGGGGTTGAAAGGGGCTTCCTTATTGACTGGCTCTGAGGGAAGGAAGCGCCAGGATGTGATGCAGCTTTGTTGCTTGTTGACTATGAGGGATCGGGGAAATGGGC
Source organism: Sphenodon punctatus (assembly GCA_003113815.1). Lineage (NCBI taxonomy): Eukaryota > Metazoa > Chordata > Lepidosauria > Sphenodontia > Sphenodontidae > Sphenodon > Sphenodon punctatus. Next base: position 4,619,541 of record QEPC01005805.1, read on the forward strand.
CCCGAGGGGCCTTGTCACTGCCGGGTCTGAGGGGTAAGGGAGCTGGACTCAGAAGAGCCTCATGACTGACTGAGAGGTGGAGGAGTTGGGTTGTGAGGAGACTTGGTTGCCAGCTGACTCTCAGGGAGCTAGACTGTGAGGGGCCTCATCACTGATTGACTCGGAGGGTTGTTGGGAACTGGACTGTGTGGGACCTCATCACGGACTGACAGATGTGGGGAAAATGTTGACTGGCTCTGACGAGTGGGGAAAATAGGCTGTGAGGGGCCTCGTTGTTGACTGGCTCTGAGGAACGGGGAGAATGGGCTGTGAGGGGCCTCATTGTTGACTGGCTCTGAGGAACGGGGAGAATGGGCTGTGAGGGGCCTCGTTGTTGACTGGCTCTGAGGAACGGGGAGAATGGGCTGTGAGGGGCCTCGTTGTTGACTGGCTCTGAGGAACGGGGAGAATGGGCTGTGAGGGGCCTCGTTGTTGACTGGCTCTGAGGAACGGGGAGAATGGGCTGTGAGGGGCCTCGTTGTTGACTGGCTCTGAGGAACGGGGAGAATGGGCTGTGAGGGGCCTCGTTGTTGACTGGCTCTGAGGAACGGGGAGAATGGGCTGTGAGGGGCCTCGTTGTTGACTGGCTCTGAGGAACGGGGAGAATGGGCTGTGAGGGGCCTCGTTGTTGACTGGCTCTGAGGAACGGGGAGAATGGGCTGTGAGGGGCCTCGTTGTTGACTGGCTCTGAGGAACGGGGAGAATGGGCTGTGAGGGGCCTCGTTGTTGACTGGCTCTGAGGAACGGGGAGAATGGGCTGTGAGGGGCCTCGTTGTTGACTGGCTCTGAGGAACGGGGAGAATGGGCTGTGAGGGGCCTCGTTGTTGACTGGCTCTGAGGAACGGGGAGAATGGGCTGTGAGGGGCCTCGTTGTTGACTGGCTCTGAGGAACGGGGAGAATGGGCTGTGAGGGGCCTCGTTGTTGACTGGCTCTGAGGAACGGGGAGAATGGGCTGTGAGGGGCCTCGTTGTTGACTGGCGCTGAGGAACGGGGAGAATGGGCTGTGAGGGGCCTCGTTGTTGACTGGCGCTGAGGAACGGGGAGAATGGGCTGTGAGGGGCCTCATTGTTGACTGGCTCTGTGGAGTGAGGGGAAATGGGCTGTTCAGGGGCCTCGTTGCTGACTGACGCTGAGGGACAGAGAGCCCTGCTGCTGACTGACTGAAGGGTTGAGGATTTCGTTAAGGGTGGTGAGTGACTGGTTGCTGATCCTTTTGTCTTTCAGGAGAAAGAGAAGAAGTACATTCTGCCGGTGGACAACCTGAAGCTGCGGGATGTTGAGAAGGGCTTCATGTCTAGCAAATATATATTTGCTCTCTTCAATACTGAACAGAGGTGCTCTTCATTCCCCAAAGCATGTTGAGTTCTTTCCTGCTCTGTGCCTTAAGTACCTTCTATCGTGTCAGACCTGCATGGTACCGGTCACTTCAGGGCAGCTTAGTATGAAGACAGTTGGCAACACTGAAAACAGGGACTTGAGTAATGGTGCTTCTGAGGAATGCGATTCAGATGGGACTGACCTCTCATTTAAAGACCATTCATTAAGGAGAGCCTTATTTTAAGAGAACAGTATGGCATCCTTCTGTAAGCTCTTATCCTTGGGGAAACTTGGCTGTGCTAGTGTACCCACTAGACTGAAGAAGCCAAGAAGAGAATGTGTTTGAACAGAAAATTCCTCTCCTGAACCTGCTGTTGGCAGTCTCTTCAGACCAGAGTGTAACTCTAATTCTATTAGCGAGGTCACCTTTCCCCTAGGACCTCTGGAAAGGCTGAACTATAACTGTTTAAGGCCAACAATCCTCTTGCTTCTTTTAGTGGGTTGATAAAGAGTCTTTGACATGAGAATGCCCATAGCCGACCCACTAGACTGGAGAAACCAAGGAGAGAATGAGTTTGAACAGGCAGTTCTGCTCCTGAGCCTGCTGTTGGCAGTCTCTTCAGACCAGAGTTTGTGAGATCAGAATGGGGAAGCCATGGATTGGTCACAGCGAGTATATTTCCCCTTTTTCTTGTGCAGAGGGCACACCTTTTCACAGTAGACATAAGGCCGTAAGCTGGGCATTGAGTGGGTGTCTGAGGAGGAAAACAAAAGGCTGTAGTGTCTTGTGTCCAGGCTATTAGCAGAGGAGGATAGGCGGTCGTTTGGTCATCTGGGGAAAGTGATGTAACTTTCCTTACCTCTCACTCCCCAGGAACGTTTACAAAGACTACCGGCAGCTGGAGCTGGCCTGTGAGACCCAGGAGGAGGTGGACAGTTGGAAAGCTTCTTTCCTTCGTGCAGGAGTTTATCCAGAGCGTGTTGGGGTAAGTCAGAGGCTCAGCCACCAGTGAGAACGGGATGAGGGAAGGTGGAGCACAAGTGTCTTAGGAGAAACAGTAGCTGAGTTAAAGGGAAATCCATCATTTCATTACACTCTGCCGCAGGGTAGATTCAGAGGATAGGTTGTTCTCTGCTTCCCTTGATCAATGGTGGTTCTTGCATTTCTGAAGTTGTAAAGATTAATAACCATTAGCAGTCATCCAGGAGGTGTGAAGTGGATCTCATGGACAAACCCTCCATTTTTTATCCTCTTTATGGACTTTGGGATTGGGCACATTCAGTCCAGTGTGGCCATTGGCCTCTCTGAGCTAAAACTCCAGTTGTGTGAAACCCAAAAATAGAGTGGAAATGTAGTTCAGGTCTCCAGCGACCAACATCTCTCAGTTCAGAGGGAAGACAGGTAGGGGGAATGTTATGATAACTTTGCTGAGGGCATTTCCATCACTTCGGGTCCTGCTACATCCTCGGATCTCGTGCTGCAGTGTGACAAAGAAGGGACTATCCATAACACAAGGTTCAGAGCCATTTAACTGCCTCCTCACTAGCTGACATGAGCCTTTTGGACAGCAGGTTAATCTCAGTCATTGTCCTTATAAGTTAGGTAGGCAAAGAGCTCCACCACCAGCTTTGCCACTACAACCTTTTCCTCTCTGGAAGGGTCTTCTGTTTCCACTGCTACTGTTAATTCCCATGGAGTAACGGGGGATTGGCATTGAGGCTTTGCACTTCTGTTTGTGTTATTTCAGTCAAAATGGAGACACAGCAGTTCAGATGCTCTCTTTTTTTTTGTTGGTGGGAGTCTGCAATCTCTTGGGACCACAAATTGTCTGACTCATCCACTCTTGGAACATCCAAGTAACTTCTTCTGTATTACTGCTGGCCTTCATGCAATAATGAAATGCTCTTTTGGGATGGGCCTTTGGCTTCAAATAAGCTTTCAGCACGGCAGAAGAGCATCTGCGGAGGAGAGCCACTGTAACCTCTTTCCTGCGGCTGCCTCCCTTTAATCCTTTTCAGACAATTGTGCTTCTTGTAGATATTTCTTTACCTTCCCTGCTAGATTTTGTCTTGATCATATTTTGTTCTTCTGTATCCAGTTTGGTGAGAAATGAATTGAGAGTCTAGGGGACTTTAAACCAGCGGGTTTTTTTAAGTTAATGGAATGACTCCCAACAATTTTGGGAGGCTAACTTGTGCCAATGATTGCCATCCCACATACTCAATTAAAGGACACGTGTGACCTATTGATGAGGCAGTGGACTGATCTGAAATAGTTTATGCTACTTTGGGTTATTGTAGTCCCCCGTCCAACATCTGAGCACTAGACCTTGTGCTAAGAGTGAAAATCTATAGCAGCCATTGACGGTAAGTAACTTTCTCTGTATATCTATCCGTAATTATCCCTTTCCCTTTCCAGAGATTCCATTTCAGTTCTGTTAATTTGTGTAACAATCTGCCCAGCTCCTGCAGTCCAGGTTGACTGTTTTTTATGTGTGTTTTTGATTGGGTTCTGTGTTATCTCCATTTGGGGCTATACTAGGTGTTTAACCTGCCTCTGAGACAGATTAAAATCTGTTTTTAAAATTTTTGTCACCTTTTTTTTTCTTTTTCTTTTTGGTTTTTTTGTGTGCTCAAACTGGCCTGCCAGGACAAGGACAAAGTAAGTGACATCCCTCTGCCTGTGCTGCTCCACAGGGCCTCTCATCAGCTAGTTCTGATTTGCTTGTTTTTTCAGTTTCTTAATTTTGCTATTTTTCCCTTTTGCCATTGTCTACTGAGAGACAATCATTTCTTCTCCTTTCTCTTTGCATCCCCTGTCAACTCATGGACTGTGTATTTCTGTTCTTGGCTTGGATTTTCCATTTTTCTCTTTTGAGTTTCCCCTTTGGTATTTGATTTCTGAGTCTCCCCATCCTAAACTGCTGGAGAATTGTCAAACTAGGCAGTTTGAATTAGGGAAATTTAAAAATAAGATTTTAAATATCTCATTGAAAATGATGCAGCAGAAATCCTTCCAGCTTTGAAAGTGGCCTTGAAGTTAATCCCAAATGGATAAGTCTTAGAAGGGATGTTAATGTATTGTGTGACTGTGCACCATTTAATCAATAGTACATTTAAGCCTTCACAAGTTCATTTTTAAGACTTTTTTTAGCATTTTTAAGGCAGGCACAATGTTAATAAAGACTGATTTGTTAGCAAGATGGCCCCATGACTGTTTCAATGACTGTTTGGGGTGCAGCAATATGGGATTGTACTAGTATAGGACTCTCAAGAATATAAACACTGCCCTGCTGGATTAGCCCAATGATCCATGTAGCCCAGTATCCTGTCTCTCTCAGCAGCCACTACTGGATGCTTCAGAGGAATTGAGATGGGAAAAGGTGACCTAGGCATACTTGTTGACCTAGACTTACAGGGAGGAGTTTAGGGATTACAGCTTTGAAAGCAAGTCTGACTGTGTCTCAAGTTGCTGCATGAAGTTCCCCTATTCCTGCCTAGTTGCCTCTCATTTGCCGTCTGGTGCTTAGATTCTATTAAATAATTGATCTGTCTCTCTTCAACCCTCTGTAGACTAGTGAGTCAGAGGAAAATGGATCAGACAATTTGATGCATTCCATGGACCCTCAGCTGGAGAGGCAGGTGGAAACAATCAGGAACCTTGTGGACTCCTACATGGGTATCGTCAACAAAACCATCCGAGACCTCATGCCTAAGACCATCATGCACCTTATGATAAACAATGTATGTATCACATTGCATAGGTCACTGGGACTGATTCAAAATTATCCCATTTTTGCTGTGATCAGACCCCTTTCCCATCTCTCATGAACTCCATTACCTGCTGCTGCCAGCCTGTGAGGGGTAGCTGGTCTCCACAAACTCCTGTGATCCCTAGAAAGTAGCACGATTTCTTTTCAGAGACAACTCATTTCCTGTTTAATGGTCATCCCGTTGAATCTAAGAGAGTCTAAAATTCCTACTTGGAAACTAAGTATGGGTTGTAATGAGCTGGGGCATGGTGGAGGGTTGTGGGAGAACTGGAAAGATAAGGGAAGAATGGGAGAAATGTTGAAAAAAGAGTAAGAGGTAGAAGGAAAGAGTGGGGAAAATAAGGATAGACATACAGAAGTGCTTTGGTTGGAAAAAGATTCAAAGAGATTTTCACACTGCTGTGGTTTTGTTTGTTCTGCTCTGGTTACAGACAAAGGATTTTATTCACTCGGAGTTGCTGGCAAACCTCTACTCCTGTGGCGACCAAAACACCCTTATGGAAGAGTCAGCAGAGCAAGCCCAGCGGCGTGATGAGATGCTGCGCATGTACCATGCCCTGAAGGAGGCACTCAACATCATTGGGGACATCAACACCACCACCATCAGCACTCCCATGCCTCCGCCGGTGGACGACTCCTGGCTGCAGGTGCAGAACATACCATCTGGACGCAGGTACCAGAGGCTCAGGGGGAGGCCCCTGCAGACCTTCCTGATGCCTCTTTAGTGGCTAGATGGGGCCTCCTACTGGGATATAAAGGTTTCTAGGGTGATGAAGGGCCCTGGGCCATTGAAATTTATGTATGAGTGCCACTGGATTCTTGAAGGTGACCTTAAAGACCACATGGGAATGGAGGGACCATGACAGGGTTAGAAGTCACACATGATTTGAAAGGCTGCTGCTGCTGCAATCAAACTTGTGTCTTTTTGGTAGGTCTCCCACGTCCAGCCCTACACCACAGAGGAGAGCTCCAGCTGTCCCACCAGCCAGGCCTGGATCTCGAGGCCCAGCTCCTGGACCTCCGCCTGCTGGTGGACCCACCCTGGGTGGTGCACCCCCTGTGCCCTCCAGGCCAGGTGCCTCTCCTGATCCTTTTGGGGCCCCCCCTCAGGTTCCATCCCGGCCCAACCGTGCTCCTCCTGGTGTCCCCAGGTAAGTCTGGTTGTGCCAGTGCGTGGAGGGAAAGCAAGATTCAGGGAGTAGCTGTTGTGGTACCTCCCTCCTCTCCACTTACAGAGCAGAGGTGAACCACTTGGGATGGGTGTGTATTTGAATCACGGCTTGGTTGGAAATATTTGCTCCTTTGTTTGACTCTTGTGTGCTGAGGTTTCACTTTATTATTATTTTATTATTATTATTAAACATTTATAAAGCGCCAGTAACAACCTGGCGCTGTACAGAACATACAATCAGCTGCGGTCCCTACCTGTGGCTTACAATCTAAAAGACAAGGAGGGGGAGACAAGGAGAGGGGACAGCGGGAGAGACATGGGAGA